>VWZE01008228.1:1182955-1200761 GCA_013396675.1 Eubucco bourcierii
TTTTAGCAGACACTGAGCAGTGAAGGGAAAAAAAAACCCAACAAAAACCTTCCTGTAAATTATAGTCCCATGGAAATGGCTCCAGTTGCACAGAGAGTTTGGCAAATTACAGAAGATGCAAATGTCAATCGAAGAAACTCTGGAAGTAAATTTTTTTTTTTTCACAACTGCTTTATTAGCAAAGCTTTGCACTTGGAAGGCTCCTGCTTTGGAGAGCTGAGCAAGGATGACAGCCCTCTAATTTTTGGTAGGCTTCAAATGATTTACCCATAACAAACAACTAGGTCATTTTTGTCTCTCTAATTAATTCATCAATAACATTTCAGTCTTAAAGACCAGAAAACTTATTGTGAACTTAATTTCTGGCATGGATCCCTGGAAAGAAAGATGGTTCATTGCTCTTGTCTCTTGCCTCTCCTCCATGTGTTGTCTCCAGTGGGGCAGCATGTGAGTGCTCAATGTACAAACCCTCAAAGTCAAAGATCAATTTTTTCTTCTTCTTTTTTTTTTTTCCTCACCCTGCTTCCATCTCCTCTTCCCCATGATGGAAAACCAGCTGCAAAATGATCAGACCTCAACAAATGGCAGGAAGAAATGATATGACTGAGAAGAGTGAATGTCAAACCAACTGTGGAGCATTCAGTGCCATGAAGTAAGCACTGATTTCTCACCAGTCTCCTCTTGTCTGATTATTTTATTTAGAAAAATCATGGAAAACCTAATTTTTCAGTTTGCGTTGGTGGTTGATCAGCTCCTAAGCAAGAAAAAGCAGCTCTATGCCAAGTAGAGCTGCAAAACTCCCTAGAACATCTTTCCCATAGCCTCTAAACACAGAAGATGAATAAAAGGACTGAAATGAGCACTGTATTTACATGGACAAATTACTAAACTGGGTGCTAACAATCTTCCATTCTCCTTCTGAGGTCAAAACCTTTGGAACTGTCAGACCTGCCCTAAGGCCTCACTGCTGATCAGGCAATGTGTGGTGTAAGGCTTGCAGTGTGGTGTACACAGTTGTGCAATGCCACTACTGGAACTGTGTGAACCCATGATTTATGTCTCTCTTTCCTAAGCACAAATAAAAGACAGCATCCTCCAATGTTTTTGCAAGGACCTCTGAGAAACTTCCTTCTCCACGTGCAAAAGCTATTTTGAGTATCACGGTTTCTTTCAGCTGATTTCTCCTCACCCTGCACCAAGGACTGTGTCCAAATTGTGACTTTCCAGCTGTGATCTCTGAAGGGTCTTCTCACCCAGCTTTCTCCCTTGCCTAGGTGTAGGAAGGTCTTGAGCAAATGCACCCAGCACATGAGGGTGCCCACAGAGGATGGCTCCTGCAAACACTTTTTCTCCTCTACATCTGCCTGCCTTGTCCAGAGGGGTCCAACCACTACCCACCACAGCAGAACCACAGCAGCAAACCCCTCTCTGCTGGATCCCAGGAGTTGGATGTTTGTGCAGCTCCATTTGGGGAATATTTCATCTGGCTCTTTTCCATCACCTGGTAAAAGAATCATAGAATGGTAAGGTTGGAAGGGACCTCAAGGATCATCTAGTTCCGACCCCCTGCCATAGGCAGGGACGCTTCCCACTAGTACATACATTCCCACTACACCATATCCTTGAGCACCATAATTAGAGTGCTTTCAAATGCATCCAGAGATGTAACCACCGGGCAGCTTGTTCCAGTCTCTCATAACTCTTTTGGCATAGAATGCTTTCACTAATATCCAACTTAAACCTCCCCTGGTGGAATTTGATGCCATTTCCTCTTGTCCTACCATTTGTGGCTTGTAAGAAGAGACCAACACCCACCTCTCTGCTGTCTCCTTTCAGGGAGCTGCAGAGAGCAAGAAGGTCTCTCCTCAGCCTCCTTTTCTCCAGCCTGAGCAACCCCAGTTCATTCAGCCCCTCCTGGGAAGAGCTGTGCTCTAGACCCTTTGCCAGCATTGCTTCTCTTCTCTAGACCTGCTTCAGCACCACAATGTTTCTTTATCCTGTGGCACCCAAAACTGAACCCAGTACCCAAGGTGCAAATAAACGTGCAGATAAAAGCAAAGGTGAAGGGTCTTGCTGCTGCCTCCACGTCTCTGGCCCAGCTTCTCCCAGCCCCATGATTTATGCTTTGGTTTGTGAATGCCTCTTCCTGCCAGGTGATCACATGGGCCCTCCACTGCACATTATTTTTGCATTTGCTTTTCCTTTCCTTCCCTTCCCTCCCCACCTCCCCCCGGGTGAAATGGTTTTCATTTTTATTAAAGCAATTTATTCTTGCTGTTGCCAAAGGCTTATCAGGTTCAGCCTACGTTCAGAGGAGTCATGCCTGGTGATTTTGGAGGGTGGTGGTGGGGGTTGTGTATATTTGGAGGGGAAGAAAATGAATGAAAGTAACTCCAAAAGGGCGGCTGAGCAGGGCTGGAGCGAGCATGGCTGGGCTCCAGCGCCGAGATTTCAGCTCCAGGCAGGGGTGGAGGTCAGGAGCGAGACAGCCTGTGTGGAGCTGGGGAGGAGCAGAAGAGGGGCAAAGGGGATGGGGAGAGATATTTTACACCCCCCCGAGCTGTTTGCAATAGGGCCGCTGCCAATCCGGAGCTGTTGGTATTTCAAATGGCACGCAGAGAGGCCTCCCTCCAAGGTATGTTAATGAGAACCCCATTAAGAAACTCCTTGGAAACTTCAAGGGAAGACAAATCCACTTGGTTGAGGAATTAATTTTCTCCCTTTGCTTGACCCGTCAGCCTATGCTGCCAGCAACGTTCCCATTAGCTTCAGCAGAGTTTGCCAACATCTGCTGAGTTCCAAGACCTATAGAAATCCACTGGAGCTTTTCCATGGATCTCAAGGAGCTTTGGGTCAAGTCTTCTGCCTGCGGGATGAGGCTGGGGTATGTGCGTTGGCTGACTGCTCAGAGCCTGCCCGTGAGTGATGAGCTGTTGAACAATGTCTTCATCTCTGGGTAGGGCCGGGAGGAGGGACAGAGATGCTAACTGGAACCAGCCTGGAGTGAAGTCATTTGTTTCTCTGTGCTGTTTCCCTTCTCCTGAAGGCTCCCAGGGAGGGAAGAGGAGCCCACAGGCAGTGATGTCTGCAAAAACCCAGGGTTCTCGTTTTATTGCATCACACTTCACAACCCTGGAATAGCTGCTGAGACCCCAAGGATGTCACCCACCTCCAAAGATCAACCCACCATGTCAGAGCTCCGAACACTGCTTTCCTGCAAACACTGTGGCTCTGCTGGGAAAGGGCTGTGGCAAACAGTAGTGGCATAGGGTGAAGTGCAGCCCCCTAAGTGGCTGCCCCATCCTTGGCCAAAGAGAGCGAAAGATCTCCAAACCAACAGTTTTCAAGCAGTCCTTGCGAGGCAGCTAAACATGTGTTTTATCAGCCTATAAGAGCCTGCAAAGATAACACTTCAAAGAAAACACGTTTTAAATACACCTTTAAAAGCCTTAAAATGTAATTCCATAAATGTTTGTGTTACTTGGGCAAGAGATAAAGCCAAGAGCTATTACTGAATTGTAGTGGGGCCCAATACCTGCAAAGTTCCCTCGTGTCCCTATCAGATGAATGGTTCACTTATTAATCTGTCTCTGGATGAAGTAGAGCTCTTGCCTCTTTCAATGCTCTTTTCTCCCCATCTCTGTGTGTCAATTGCTTTGCAACTCCAGCAGGATCTGAGTGTGGGTGCAAATCCCAGCAGGAGCAAAGAGTTGATGTAGAGACCCTATCTCTGCAGTTTCATCTCTCTGCTGAAACTGAGCAGAAAAGCAGTGCTATAGAGAAACAGCCAAGGCCAATGCTTGCTTGATTGGTGATGCTTGTTTCACTGGTTTGGAAGTGGTTGATCCTCCTTTCCTCTGCTGTTAGTGGATGAGGATTGTGATGTCTCACTGTCACAGAGAGTGGACTGCAGTGACCATATTCCAGCATTATAAAAATGCCAGGAGAGATTTGTGACATCTGAGGACTGCAGATGTTTGGACTGTGGGGTCCAAACATCCTGTTCTAGTTTTGTCTTTTTTATTTGAGTATGAAAGAAATGAAGTACATCAAGAAGCCAGGAATGAAGCAGTCTGCAAAATCCTGAGCTGAAATCCTTCACAGCACTGTGGTCAGAGGAAAAAGACTTACACCAACACATGTCCAGAGAAACTTCACCTTGCCTGGGGAAGGAGTGAGGGAAATCCCTGCATTCTCTGCTTTTCCATGGAGAGTTCTGCCCTGGCTCTGGGCAGCCATGGTCTTATGATGGGTATGTGTGTACTGGGTATGTGTGTCTGAAGGAAAACCACTTTGCCACTTAATTTCCCAGCAGCTTTTTTTAGTCCCTGTGATGCTCATCAGGAAAGAGAGGACACTATTTAATAGCACGACACAGCACATCATAACAAAGCATCACACTGACACCTTTGGAAACATTAAGCCTTGCAGGAACCAACTCAAAAAAACTATTTTAGGAAGGAAGTTTGCCCACTCTGTCACACGTGCAGCTGGGAGGGGAGCAGGACTTGACTATTGGAAGATTTTGTGCCTGGTCACCAGATCCATCCTTGGCTTACACTCAACAGCTTTCCTGAAGCTCAGTGTGGGGAAATCTGGCTAGAGGGTCCCAAACTCCATCACTAGTGGCACATATGAGCCAGGCAAGGGCTGAAGGGTCTCTGAGAGTCTACTCAGCCTCTGAGGTTTTTTTCTTCCTACATGAAGGGTAGACACGAGGCCAGAAGTTTTCTGGCAGAGCTTGCTGCCCACTCATGGGCAGATCTCCCTGGCAGCACTAATGCTCTGGGAGTGGAAATTGATGGCAGTGCAAAGGCAGCATGAATTGATCCAAACTCCTGTCTGATGGACAAAATATTCCCAGTATATTGCTCAGTGCACTTAATGCTAAATAATTAACATTATTCTTAAGGTGCTTTCTTTTTCAACTCCCCCACACGCACCTTTCTCTGTGTGTAACCTGTGCAGAACACTTGTCTGTCCCTCACATTTTCTTTCTCCTCAGACAAAACCCTCTGGATTTCTTTGGTTACCACAAACCAAGAGTTTGAACATTTGCTTGGATCCAGAATTCTTTCCCTCTCTCTAAGCTACAGTAAACACATTTACACTTTGTTATTGTCGTTGTGCTGCACAGCATGGAAAGATGCTTAGTGAAAGTGGGGCAGAGGGTGGTCCACAGTGTGTCATGTCACCAGGGTCTTGTGCAGCATCCAGCAACTCCAGCAAAGACTGCAGGGAACCAGTTTCCCCCCATATAATCCAGAGAGCCTCAATGACGCAGCTTGCAGAGAAGACAAGTGTACCCTACCAAAAGCAGCTCTGAAAGCCCTGTGGTCGAGGGATGGCAGATGGAGACACCCGCCTGGTGGGCTGGGAGATAGAAATCAAAAGTCAACAAAGATGAAGAATGGCAGAAGGAGAAATCCTGTGTTTTCTCTCAAGGAGATGTTTTCTCTCCTTTATCTAGCACACAAGCTATCTAGGCTGTGTGTACGTTTAGCTGTCAGTGCTTGGGACGCTTAACATATTCCCTCCTGCTCACCATCCAAGGATCGTCCAAGAAAGGCAATGGCTTGCAGCAGCACCATCTGATGATGGTGCTGCCAGAGAGGCAGGGTGGTAAGCACTTATCCCTCTCCAAATTTCCCTTTTGAAGCCCAATTCTGCACAAGAGTTCCTCTGTCTCCTTGTGCTCAGGCTGAGCCCCCAGCATGTGGGACTGACAGATCAGCTTGGCAAATTCAAGTCACGAATGTTAAATAAATGTTTAATCATTCGTGTAATCTTTCTTAATTATCAAAGAAAAGCAACTACTCTGAGCCCACCCAGAGGCTCTGGTGTCAAACACTTCTCCTTGTGGTGACTGATGGTTGGTCTCTAAAATTCAAACTGATAGGAGCATGTTGAGTAAACGTTGGTGAGCAGGAGAAAGCACCCTGGAGGGGGAACATCAACTCAAGGTTTTATCTTCAGCCTAGAGATCCTCATCCCACGGCCATGAGTGGTTTCTTCCAGGACAGCTGATCATGTGTGCTGGGACTCTTCACTCTCCAGAAGAAAACACATTAAAATATCACCCCATGTAAAACAAGACTGTCTATAGCTGTGGGTGACTACATTTTAATTTTCTTTTTTTAGGAGGAAGGGGCTAGGAGCATCCCTAAGGTGCATACCTTTCCTGACCTTTCCCCCAAACCTGGTAGTGCCCATAGGATGATCCAGCTCTTTGAAGATCCTACCACAACAGAGATATAAGGATTCCCTCATGGGTTACGTGACCATGTCAACAGCTGCTCTTACAATGCAATATCAAGAATGCAAAGGACCACCACAAAGTGTTAGCTAGTTAGGAATTAATGACCTGTTTTGACTGGGTTATGGAGCCAAGATATGCTTGAGGTGTCATCAAGGTATCTGGAAAGGCTGAATGTAGCTTTGCTTCTGGAAAACACTTCCAAACACTGTTCCAGCACTGCTATCCAACATTCAAACCACCTTCAAACGTCCCCTGCCCATGTCAACCTGCAGGACCTTGGTCTTCTTGTGATGCTGGCAGCTCTTCGGGCAGAGGTCAGGCAAAGAACTCAGTGTCTGTTGGCATTCAGGGCTCCTACCCCTTCTCTTACCACTGTATTTGACTCAGACTGCTGTCTATGGTGGGGTGAATGGAAACTGTTAGACCAGAGAGTGAATGAACACAGCTTTCTGAAACCCACACCGATGAGGAAAACACAGAACCTGCTGTTTGCAGAGGCAAGTGGTCTGTTCTCAGAGGCAGATCTGAAAGGTAAAGCCAGCAGGGCTGGTCACAGGCTGTCTGGAGCTGCATTTACACTTTCCATGCTTCAAATGTACCACAACTTGCCCAGAACTAGCTACACCTCATCCCAAATGTGCCAAGGAAAAAAACATTCTCCAAAACACCAGCCCCAGGAAGTGATGCTCTTCTTCCTTCTGCCAGGATAGCCAGTCTTCTTGCAAAGCAGCTACTTTTTCTTTCATTTTACCTGCTTGCTATATGATTTTCTTCCTTAAGAGACCAAGTGGTACCCACCAGTGCTGCCCAGTTTTTATGGTCTTTCTATAATTTCAGTCCTCATTGGGAACTAGGGAGGCAGCTCTTTAGATCTGCCACATCTTTGCAGCTTGAACAGCTTCGTGTTCAGTCATGCTCACTTGCAGCCTGCTGTGCATGCACACTAGCACTGATAAGTTTTTGGCTAATGGTGACGTTAAATCATCAAATGAAAACTAATGAGGGAGATAGTCAGAAGATGTGATGATGATGATGATGATGATGATGAGGGGGAGGAATTCATAGTAGCAGAGGGGGCCAGCCATCATCCAGGCAGAGCTGCTGAATTATGAGTGTGTTAATTAACATTTTGATTCATTAAGCATGGCTCATTGTTTGGATTCGTTGATGAGAAGGCAATTGCAGAGCTGGTGCCAAGTAGAAGGAAGTTTCTCCAGGTCCCACTCTGCCCTTGTTCTGGTGGTGTAGGACAGGAGCAGCTCTTAATCTTACAAGCAAATTAAAAGAGAGAACAAATGGAGTATATCTGGGGCTCTGAGCAACCTGCTCGAGTTGCAGATGTCCCTGCTTACTGCAGGGGGGTTGGACTAGATGACCTTTAAAGGTCCCTTCCAACCCAGACCATTTGATGTCTCTATGGCTGGAATGAATCACCAACAAGGCTCCCTGCTCATGTCAAGCTTTCTGGGCCACTGCAACGGTTATGAGACCATGCTGAAATCCAACATCTGCATCCCCCAGGCTTCATTTGTGTAGGCAGAAACCACTGCACATCTTCTCCTGGAAGGCATAAAGAGGTTACTGCTATAGAGACAGGGATGGCCACATTCCTCATGTGCAGCCAAGTGCTGAATCATCTGGACTGTCTTATGAGCTGTCATCTATACTTGTCATACATATTCTACAGAAGGAATATTTCCAGAATGCTTTAGAGAGCATTAATATAATTTATATGTATTACTTCTTTTATCCCTTTGCATGAAAAAAACAGGTGTACCTTCCCCCCCCCCAACCCTTGTCATTAATTCAGCTACCCAGGACTTGTGAAGAAGGGAGAACTATAGCTCAAATGTTCATAAAGTTCTAAAATGTACCTGCAAGAATTTCCTTAACCATCACTGAATGGTTATGTTAAAGCTCAACATCCTGAGACTTCCTAAGCCTCCAAATGAGCATTGCATGTCCTCTCTCCACACCCTCTTGGAAACTAATAACTATGATTAAGAAGGTGGACCAGCTTCTTCACATGTGGAAATCAGCCCAGAACCAGTCAAAGCCACCAAGCTTTGCTAGTGTAGACCAGCAGAAGAGTTGATCCTTAGCTCTAGACTAGGAGATACCAGAGGGAAATGATGCTCAGAGGGTTGCAGCAGCTCTGCTATAAGGACACACTGAGAGAGTTGGGGCTCTACAGCCTGGTGAAGAGAAGGCTGCCAGGAGACCTTAGAGTAGCCTTCCAGTATCTGAAGGGGGCTACAGGAAGGCTGGGGAGGGACTATTGACAAGGGCTTGCAATGACAGCACAAATGACAGTGGGTTTGAATTGGAAGAGAGGAGATTGAAACTGGGTGTTAGGAAGAAGTTCTTTCCAGAGAGGGTGGTGAGACACTGGCACAGGTTGCCCAGGAAGGTTGTGGCTGCTCCCTCCCTGGAGGTGTTCAAGGCCAGATTGGATGAGGCCTTGAGTGACCTGTGCTAGTGAGAGGTGTCCCTGCCTATGGTAGGGCATTGGAAGTAGATGATCCTTGAGGTCTCTTCCAACCTTCCCATTCCATGATTCTATGAATGATTTCTTGAGGAGCTTTAGCACCTCTTTTGGCTCTTTGAATAGGACTTACAAGTCCTCATACACATCCTAATCAGTTCTATCTGATCACAAAGACATTAGGGGGGTCAGGATCAGAGATGGATATTTATTGTGCCCAGTCTATTTTACCCAGTGCCTGGTGCCCAGCTTTTTTTTACTGATACTGCTTATTCTTCAGGAAAAAAAAAAACAAACAAAAAAAACCAAACAGCCAAGTTGCTCTGCTGGCTCACTGTACTTTTTAAGAAGTGCATTTGGCCCCGTGAGAATGCATCAAAATTTTGATGCTTAGCAGAAAATAAAAATATTTGCACTCAGTTCATTTATAGAGCTGCACATAAAATGCTCCCCCTCAGGGCATATCTGAGGGAAAGACTCGAAATAAAATATAAATTCTAAACAGCAGTAAAATGTTTATCGCTCTGGGGGTTATGAGTGTTCAGCTTTTATTACTACAAAAATCAATTTACTGAACTTGGGTTTACTGCAAAATCACAAAAGTAAAACCTGGATTCATTGGGTATCCACAGTTTCACTGCTTCTCCCTTCTTGTGTCTGGGAGAGCTGTGTCCTGCTCTCAGCCTCCTCCCTACTCTGTCTCCGCTCTTTATGACAACCAAGTCACCTTCTGTAGCTGGTAGCCTACCTGGGGTCCCTCTTGCTGGGCTCTCCAAGGAGACCAAGAGTCCAACCTAGAAAAATAAACTGAAAAAGTAGAGGAAATGGCCTCTTCCTCCATCAGGATTTTCAGTTGTGTTTATGACCCCATTGTGAGCTGTGGTTAGGGATGGGGATGCAGGATATGGCCAAGAAGAGAGAATGCTAAAAGCAGGCTGAGCGTGAAGACTCTCTTGTCAGCTTCTATTTACAGCAGGAGTGGTGAGACACTGGAGCAGGTTGCCCAGGGAGGTTGTGGATGTTCCCTTCCTGGAGGTGTTCAAGGCCAAGCTGGATGAGGCCTTGAGCAGTCTGGTCTCTGGGAAGGTGTCCCTGCCCATGGTAGTGGGGTTGGGACTAGATGAACTTACAGGTCCCTTCCAACTGAGACCAATCTATGATTCTGTGATTCATTGTTCTATGAGTTCTTTGTTAGAAAGTGCAAATCTGCTCAATATAATATAAAGATTTTGTCGTGGTGACTTTGATGGTCAAAATAATACAAAATTGAAAAGGTAGGTGCACAAAAGTCACTTCAGTGTCTGATATCACTCAGCACAACCCAACCCATCATCAAATCCCACGGAGCCACTCTGCTGCTTGTCTTTATGGAGTTTTTATGCTTAAAATCATTGCAGATTTTAACAGAGCTAGTGGAAAGCACTTCAAAGAGTTTGGCCAAAGATCTTTAGGATTCCCCTCCCAAAGCTGTGGCCTACAAGATCAGGATGCCACGATGGTAGAGCTCTGCAAATCCTTCATGGTCCAGCACATTCACCTCCCAGAGCTCCAGCTCTCAGTAAATGGAAATATTTCATGGAAAGAGACTTTCAGCCCTGTTGAGAAATTCTGGAAAAATTATAGCAGAGCAAAGCTATATTTTATTATTTTTTTGCAAATTAACAACAACAACAGCAAAAAAGAAAAATATATTGAAAGAAGGTTAGATCAGCTCTCCAGATAGTCAAAGCAAATGTTTTGGGAGCCATGAGGAGGATGAAAGCAGCCGGACCAAATGAGTCAGCAAATAGCTGGGGATAAGAGTGGATTCCAGGAAGGAGAGGCACAGTTTGGGAGAGTATGTTTGGGGTGGGAGGGTAGAACTCCTACCCATTATTAATAGGTTTGACCCATGCTCCATGCTGAAATGTGGTCAGACACCCATGAAAACAAGGTGTGTAAGAACGAATTGCTGCAAAGCCTGGCGTGTCAGCCTGGCTGGGTACCAGGTGCCATGGAATCATAGAATCTTAGAATGGCTTGAGTTCATAGAATCATAGAATGGTAAGATTGGAAGAAACCTCAAAGACCATCTACTTCCAACCCCCTGCCATAGTNAGACCTTGTCAATAGTCCCTCCCCAGCCTTCCTGTAGCCCCCTTCAGATCCTGGAAGGCTGCTATAATGTCTCCTGGAAGCCTTCTCTTCTCCAGGCTGCAGAACCCCAAGTCTCATAGCCTGTCCTTGTAACAGAACTGCTGCAGCCCTCTGATCATCTTTGTGGCCTCCTCAGGACCCGCTCCAACAGTTCAATGTCCTTCCTGTGCTGGGGGCTCTAGAACTGTACACAATGGAAGGGACCATTCCAGATGATCTAGTCCAACCCCCTGCAGTCAGTAGGGACATCTGCAATTAGATCAGGTTGCTCAGAGGCACAAGCAACCTGACCTGAAATATTTCCAAGGATGGGGCATCTCCCACCTCTCTGGGCATCCTGGCTCGGTGTCTCACCACCCTCAGTGTAAACAATCTCTTCCTTCTCTCCAGTCTAGTTCTCCCTCTTTTAGTTTAAATCCATCATCCCTTGTCCTGTCACAACAGGCCCTGCTAAAAATATCATCTCCATCTTTGTGATTGGCCCTTTTAAGTGCTGAAAAACCACATAAAGGTCTCCCTGGAGCCTTCTTTTCTCCAGGCTGAGCTCTCCAGCTCTCTCAACCTCTTCTTACAGGCTCCAGACATGTGATAATGAAGTTTGGGGGTAGCACCACTGACTACCCCAGAGTTTGCATGAGAGGGTTCCTGTCTGGATAAAGGAGACCTGGGAGCTGGTACACACATTTTGTCTTTTGCCTCCCCAAAACTGTGAAGTGCGCAGGCTTTGAGGTGTCTGTCCAAGGCAGTCAGTCAGCAGTCTTAAGTGTGGTCCCTGGCCTGCATTTGGGGAGGGTGTTGTATAAATGAGGTGCCTCTAGAGCAAGCCTCAGGATCTTCCCACAGAGAACCAGCAGGCACTGCCAAGGACCATGGATTGATGGGGAGCTGTGGATGGGACCATACAAACAGCTGTGGCTCCGTTCTCAGCATCTGGCTCCACCACCTCACTGCCAGCTGGATTAGAGCTGTGATCATCCACAAACCAACAGCAAGGGCAAGGGACCACCAGATCCATCCCTTCCTTGGGAGCACACAGGTTGGAAGATGTTGGACGAGCAGTACTGGCTCTGATGGTGGGCTCATTTTTTCAAGCCCCATTTTGCCCCTGCAATGACAGCTCTAATCCATGGCCTCCAGCATCCTTCAGCCTCTTAGGGCAATAAAGCACAAATAGCCTTTGCACTGCATTTTTTTAAGCTTAGCACAGTTTTCTTGCATCCTTGCTAAGGCACAGTGCCCATGAGACAGCCTGGATGGCTGTGAAGAGAATGTCATTTCTATGGAGGGGTAATTAATTGACAGTCATCTCTTAGCAGCATGAACACAACCCATTCCAGATCCACATGGGACTTTTGCCTCTTCCTTTACACCTCAACAACCCTTCAGGAGTCCCACTCCAGATGACTTTTTTGAGCCCTTGCACCAAAGAAGCCCCTCAAGCTTTATCTATCCATCTTGCAAGAGATGGAAAGTGCTTTACCATTTTTCCAAAGGTCATCTGATAACCCTGTCAGGTTTAATTGTGCCATAATCAAATCCACACCCAGTGCAGGGCAGGAGGAATCAATCGCGAGCAGACACCACTGACAGACCCCACAGACATGAGAGGTGTGAGCTCACAACTTATTAAAAATAAGTGTGATGAAGAGGATCCATTTTCATTGCCTTCAAAAACGCCCCCAAGTTTTCTTGGCTTGCAAGAGACCAAACAAGAGGCAGGGGAGAGGCATTAAAGAGCAGCGAGTCAGAGAGGGAGGGTAGGGGTGTGTGCAGAATAGCTCTGTCTGTCATACCTTGGGCATCACAGTGTGCTCACACAGTAGTTACCTCTTGATGGGGAGCTCAGCATTAACAAGCTCAGCTGGTTCCTATTTTTCCCAGAAAGGGAGCTGTCCCTGCCACCTCCCACATCCAAGGTGTCTGATCAATGATGGAATTATTGTTATACAGAGTCCCAACATGGTAGGGATTGGAAAGGACCTCTGGAGATCATCCAGTCCAACACCCGCAGCAAACTGCCAAGGATTACAGTGTCCAGGTGGGTTTGGAATTGCTCTAGAGAAGGAGACTCCACAAACTCTCTGGGCAGCCTACTCTGGGGCTCTGGCACCCTCACGACAAAGAAGATTCTCCTCCTATTTAGACAGAATGCCCTGGGTTCCAGTTTGTGCCCATTGCCCCTTGTCCTCTCACTGGGCACCACCAAGTAGTCTGGCCCCATCCTCTTAACACCCACTCTTTAGCTATTGATCAACACTGACAATCACACCAGGCTAGCTCAATTTTACCCCCATACAGTTCTTCTAGAAGGGCCATTGACCTAGCTTCACTCCCCAGGAGATGGGGAGAGTCCTGCAGAAGCAGCTCCCATTAAATATGGGAAATGACTGCCACCTCCAGCCCTCTGCCTGCTACTGGAGCCAGCAGCTCCCAGCCCTCCTTGGGTGACTGGGGAACCTGGAAACTTGTTTTACCACTTGCTTGTACTGAAGATATAAACAGTGGGGCTCAGAGAGCAGAAACACGAGATGGCAATTAGCCCAGAGCTATTAGCTGTGCCTGAATATCATATACTCCAAGATTCCTTGATCCACTGGAATTTATATGACTGTTAATGGGGACTGTAAATTGCTGCCAGTGGCATAACTCGATCCATGGGGGTTTTGGAGAGGTGGAGGGATAGAGGGGGGAGGAGTGGGGAGGAAGAGGGGAAGGTGCCCCGAGATGGACATGAGGAACTGTACAACAGCTTTAAGGCACTGCTGTCTACTGGCATATAGCAGATAATAAAAATATGGTTTAATTTAGAATGTGAGGATATGGTGTCAAAATAGAATGTCTCAGGGACAAGTCAGGAACATAAAAAAGTCATAGCCCATGCTGTGAGCATCAGCTGCACATCATAAAGATACATTAATGGCATACGTCTTTAAAAGAAATTTTCATACTTGGGGTTTTTATGAGGAATAAGAGTTTAAAATATTACAAGTGGAAATTTTATGATTGGAAGGGAAAAGATGTTCAGATGAAGGAGAAAGGAGTGGCAAGAGCACAGAAGTAAAGTGCTCGGTGCTTGGCAGTGACCAAGCATAGTGACCTTGCTGTGCTGAGCTGGGGTCCCACCAGCCCAGAGTGTCAGCCCTTCCCTCTACCTGGTCTGCATCCACAGAAACCAGTGGGATTTGTTATTAAATGGGAACAGAATCAGGCCCCAGCAGTCAGAGACACAGACACAAAGGAGTTGCTTATTGTACAAATAGAAGCAAGTGAAGATACTTGAGCCAGATCCCGTCTTGTGCCGATTGGCAAAATAAAACCACTGACAGAAACAATGTTTTGTTGTCAGATTGAGATGTTAGAGACCAAACTAACTCCTCTGGGTGTGGATTGCTCCTGTTTGAATTTAGGCTTGGAGAAATGTCTTAGGAAGAGCTCATTACACCAGAGCATCTTTGCACAGCTGATGGTTTAAAGCCACAAAGACCTCTGAGCCTGTGGCTGATCTTCCTGAGGTCAGAAATAACAGAGATATCCACAAGTTCTTTTTTGTCAGGGGGAAAAAAGCACTTTAACTCAATGACTAAAACATCCACTCCTATTGCTCCACTTCTCCTTCAGCCCCTCAGAAGAACAACCTGATGTTTTGTTTCCCTCTCCTGAGGGGGAAACTGCAGGTTTCAGGGGAAAACTCACAAAGTCAGGGAATTTCTAAAATGTGATCTCCCATATTAAATTGGATGTTAGGGAGAAGTTCTTTACAGTGAGGGTGGTGAAATGCTGCAACAAGTTGTCCAGCGAGGTTGTGGTTGCTCCCTCCCTGGAGGTGTTCAAGGCCAGGTTGGATGAGGCCTTGAGTGACCTGTTCTAGTGGGAGGTGTCTAGTGGGTTGGAACTGGATGAACTTTGAGGTCACTTCCAACCTAAACCATTCTGTGATTCTATGATTTTCTATACAACCACTACTGGCAAACTGCTGTTGATGGTCACTGCTTACAGGAATGGTTCTACTCTATAGTTCCCTGCCATTAACATCCATAAACCCTGAGCAGAACCAGTCAGTGGGATGCTGCTGAGTCAGCTTGCAATCATTTACAGCTTTAATTCTTGTTTTAGGGGTCTTTTGCTGCATCTCTTCTGATTCTTTAAAGCTGAAGAGACTTTGCTAGAGAGCAGTAGAGTCCAGAAAGGATGGGCACAGATTGTGTTTGGTATCTCCTGTTTGGAGGATGCTGTCTGCCCAGCTGCAGTTGAGCACCAAGGACCTTGTAAAGAGAGTTTAGCTGCACTTCAGCACCCTCTCCTCCTGCCCCCCCCAGCTGAAAATTACAGATCTAGAGAAAATAGGACCAAAACTTCATCCTGGTCTGCTAGAAAGGCACCTTTTCCCCCTCCAAGTATGAAACCAAATGTACAGTATCTTGGACACCATAAATATTAATGCAAAATACATCATGTTTGTGTGGTGTATCTATTCATGATGCATCAATATTAATGGTCTGCATCTGAAACCTCTCTCAGGTCACTCAGTGCCCATCAGCAAACCTTCATGGCTGATCAGAAGGGATCCTTCTCTGCCTGGATTTAAAACCTGTGCTCAGTCCCATTATACAAAACCAAAATTAATTACAAGCATTGCTCTAGTTTGTTTTTAGGAGGAATACCCTTAAAATAAGCATAAATCCTGTGGCCTTGCTCTCATGATGCCACAACACCATCCCCAGAGACCATTTGACACAACTCCAGGAGGGTGAAGGTGGCATCGCTCTTCCTTGCGGTCCCTAAAATGTGCCTACCATGGTGAGGCTGCTGCGACCTTGTGTGGTCCATTATATTTTGTGCTGGTTTCCTAAACATTCAGAGTTAAATAAACGATGATAACACTTCATAAACATTTTTCCAACATGCGGAATGTCTGACATGAATTTCAGCTATTTTAAAGCTAATAAACAATTGTCAATCGGATGTCGGAGACTAAGCAGAAGCCACAACTCTTCTTAAGGAACATCAAAGACATCCTAAAGATCTGATTTTTTTTTTCTTTTTTCTTTCTTTTTTATTTTTCTTTCACATGAGGCTTTTATACTTCTGCATGTGAGCCTCTCTGACAGAGCTGGAGGGATGAGCATTGGGGCTGGGGGTTGCTGTCTGTTGTGCTCGGCGTTTTGACCAAGAAATGGGAGGTGTTACACCTTGTAGGATCAACCTGCACTTAAATCTTCTGGTATTGGGGAAAAACAAAACAAAACAGAACAAAAAAAAAAAAAAATAAAAAAAAAGAAAAAGAAAAAAAAAAGAAGAGCCAAGCAGATGTCAGGTTCATGCTCTGCCACAAGCAAATACTTTTTTCTGATAGGTGAAGAGCACCTGTCTGCAACCTCCTCACTGTGCATCCCTTCAGCATTTGATTGGCACTGCCATTTGATTGGCTATCCTGTGTCCAAAGGCCCGTTAGTCTCTGGCTGTATGGATAAAAGGAGATGAGCAGGGAGCACAGCCTGTGCTTTGCTGTTACAAGCTGTGTCTGCTATTACATCATAGAATCATAGAATCATAGAATGGTAAGGTTGGAAGGGACCTCAAGGATTGTCTAGTTCCAACCCCCTGCCATAGGCAGGGACACCTCCCACTAGTACAGGTTACTCAAGGCCTCATCCAACTTGGCTTTGAATACCTCCAGGGAGGGAGCAGCCACAACCTCCCTGGGCAACCTGTTCCAGTGCCTCACCACCNTCCAACAGTTCCATGTCCTTCCTGTGCTGAGGGCTCCAGAACTGCACCAGAATTGTTCCAGAACTGCACCAGAACTGTTCCAGAATTATACCTGTGCTCCGCTATTATATCTGCTCTGTCTGTCCCGAGACTGCACAGCGCAAGACATCTACCTGCACCTGGAAGCCTCCTGCCCAGAGGGAAGCCCTGGAGATAACACAGATCATCCAGAGAGCCAGGACCAGGTCAGAGATCATCTGCCTCCTTTCACCAGCACCCAAAAGCCTGGGGAAACTCCAAAGCCTCTAATGGCTACCGACAGCAACCCCGCCACAAACTGTGGGTACTGTCAGGCAATATTTTTTTGGGAGTAAATACCAAAAACCTCTTGTGATCATTAATTGCCTTCTGCCATAAGCAGAAGGGGAGCTCCTTGCGTCCATCTAGTGAGCAAGCAGAGCATTGACTGCAAGCAGTGCGGTAACCGCAAAGCCTTCTCTTCCAGTTTAATGGAGTTCAATTAATGTGTATATATTTACTGATTATTCCTAGATCCTATAATAACCTGTGTATAGTTTCCATAATGATGTCTAGAACCTGTCATTATTATTAAATTGGTGATGGGAGTGCCACAAGTTCTATATTAATATTTCTTAAAATATCATCTCACAGTAATTAATTACCCTTCCACTAGAGATGAGCGTGTCCCTCACATCCTGGTCCCCACCCTGGCACAGAACTGGGGCTGAGGAATTGCCTTTAGGATACAGAGCTGTGCAATGAGTCTGGCTTGACTTGCAGTGAAGCGTTGGTGGACCAAAGACTACAACCGTCTTCCTGCACCCATTTCTTCCCAGCTGCTACACATCTGCAGGGTAAAAGACCAAAGACTCCATGATGCCCACACAACTCTCTCCACAAAGGGCAAATACGGAGGATTTTTGTATTGCATCAGTGAGGTCATGTGTGAAGTCCCTCAGTGCCCTGGATGATCTTACTGGGCAGGGATGGGGGCACAAGACCAGGGTCCCTCCGCTAGCCCAAGCACTTGCAGTTCCTCCCCAGCACAAGAGCAGCCCTTTGATCATATCCCTTTGGGTGGGGAGTAAAGATAGCTCAGAAAAACATTCATCAGATGAAATACATTGTCAGTGGAATATTTTTTTTCCTGAGGAGTCCTCTGGGTTGGAAAAAAACAACCAACCAACCAACCAAAA
>VWZE01008228.1:1200795-1216865 GCA_013396675.1 Eubucco bourcierii
AAAAAAATCCCAACCCAAACCTGATGTAGAATAACAGCTCATTTAGCAAGTGATAGTCTGTCTCCTCTAATCTATTGTCCCCAACATCCCTCCCAACTGGCTAAAGGTTTCCCAGCCCAACAACAAGGGCTTGTGAGCTTCAGAGAGGAAACTTCCACCACTCAGTATTTATCTCTGGGCACATACATCAGGAAGGAGTCACCCACGGGAGCAGAGCGATCAGGCCTGTGCTTGTCTCTCCTGTGCTGTGAAGGATGTGTGATTGCAGACGAGATGAAAGTTGTCCTGTTTGGGATGATGGATGGCAGCCAGAATCATCACACTGCTTTATAAAACTGGAGACTTCTGGAACCCAATCTGAGGGAAAATTGTGGAGTCCAAGGGCCAGATGCACTAGAAGTTCTGGCTTTTGTCTTGGCACAAGACAGAAGCACTGGAGAAGTCCTTTAAAACCACCCATGAGGCTCATGGAAGTTTGGGATGCTCTTGCCAAGCTGCTGTAAAGCCAGGGGTCCTCAGGACTGGGTTGTGACCGCACTCTGAGCAATTCTGCCTCCTCTGAGCCCCTCTCTCCTTCCAAACCCTCACTCAAAAAAACTGAACTCTTTAAGTTGAGAAACCAGGAGGGTATGAAGATGTTGAGCAAATCTCCACCCCTTTCCAAGTGTTTTCCATGATCTCCCAGATGTGGTTCATAGATTCATAGAATGGCTTGAGTTGGAAAGGACCTTAAATATCATCTAATTCCAAGTCCCCTGTCATAGACAGGAACCCTCTCCACTAGAGCAGATTGCTTGATGCCCCAGGAAACCTCAGCAGAGACATGACACAGCCTCCACCAGCCAGACACTGTTTCACTCTGTCCAGCAGAACCCTATAAATTCACCCCTCAGCCCACGCCATTGTACAGATGTTGCCTACCACTGCTTTCACTTTGATTAGCCACTTCTGCCCTGGGATGTGACTTCTGGCTGGCACAACCCTGTCTCTGACATCCCCATGCTGGATCTGTGGGATGTTCTCAGGTTGCCCCACTTCACCCCTCATTGCCCTGGCTGGCTGGGATGGGGCAGGCACCCAATTTTTCCCACCAGCAGGAAGAGGTTGGTGAGCCCCATGGGAGTCAGTCTGGCTGCTTTTGGCCGAGCTGGGTGCTGGGGCAGATAAGTAAACACTTGCAGCTCTGACATAAATTACTTTAGTCCTTGACAGCAGGACACTGACCAGGGTTGCCTGATAAGGCAGGGAAAGCCTTGCATGTCTCTCAGTCCCACTCAGATATTTCACAATAAATGTCACTGGGAAAGAATAGACACTTCTGTACCCATTAGGCAGCTGCATGTTCCTGTCACCTTGAGAAGAAGGGACGCATTGTCAGAGCTGTAGGAGCAGGCAGGAACCAGCTGTTAATCTGCTCTGACATCCTTTTTCACAGAGCAAGTGTGAACGGGGCGTTGCAAAAAGCCAGTGGAAAGGTGATTAAAAATAGGCCCTCAGTGAACACCTAAAGGGGTCAGCCACTGCACCACCAACGTGGAGCACCAGCCAGAGGACCAGGATGAAGACAGCACCTCCTATTGATTTCAAGTCCATCATCTCTGCAGTCTCCTCCAACCTGTGCCTCAGTTTCCCTTTAGCCCAGACAACATTGCCCAAGGGCTGGATAATTTCCTTGGCACCTTGCTTTGAAAGGACTGTAGATGACCCAGATCTTACTTCCTGATTTGGATGATGGCTGGGTGCTCAGGACCAGATGGGAAGGTTTCAAACTTGATAGTCAAAAGATGAGCTACATGGAACAACACTGCTTCATCTAAGTGGGTTTTGGCATATGTCACTGGGAACACCACCAGATCCAGCTGGACATCCTGTTCCTCTGCCAGACATCACTCATAGAAACTTGCCTGTGCCTTCAGCATCAGTGCCTTCCACCACCATGGCTGAAGGAGTAAAGATGCTGGTAATGGTTATCTGGGGAATCAAATACCTGTTGGATGATTCTGAACTGAAGCTTCACCTGGGAGAGGACCTGGGAATCACTGCAGCTTTGTTGCAGGCAGGTGAAAGACCCAGAGCCTAGGCAGGGAGCATCATGCCTCCTCTTCCATAGTTATCCTGGAGAATGTGGGATGCTAGGGTAAGATATTTCATATGCTCACCTTTGGCTTCGGCTTCAAACTGTTTTCCAAATGAAGAATCCCTACCTCCTACCTCTCTTGTTTTCTGAGCAACATCCTTGACCAATGTGCAGAGCTCTCTACTGGAAACAGGTTTGATTTCTACCCCAACTGGTAAGACCACTGAAGACCCATTCTTGGTCTTGCAGCTCATTGCTTACAGAGAGAATTTACTGCTTCATGCAAGTCTCCTGCACCCACCTTCCTTTGGCTGTTCTTGGATCCTTGTGTGTTGCAGATCTTCAGGGCTTTGCTACATGCTCTTTTAGCTACAGGTCTCTTTTATTACTTCAGATATTAGGAAATCTTGGGTGGAAGACATCTGCTCAGTGTCTAATGCATTTAGGATCCTCATTAAAGGGATATTTCCCTTGTTATCTTGTGTCTGATCTATGGAGGAGGATGCTGGTCTCTGAACCACAAGCTGCCACGTCTCACTACAACCCCCCCCCAAGCACAGGCTGCTCCCCCCACCAAGCCTTGCACATCCCTCAGGACCTGCCCTGGGCTCCTGCCCTGGCTAGGACAGGTCTGGCCAATGCTAGGAGCTGAAAACTCCCTCACAAGCCCTTGTTTAATATTTTATTTTGCTTCACTGTTTAGTCTTTTAATGTGGTTCTGCTTATTTTTACAGGTTTCCCAATCTGCCCCCTCCCCAGATTGTTTATATTTTTGGAAAGCCTTCTGCTTAGTGCCTGTAATACCCCTGACGTCCTTTAGCTGCAGTGGTCTTCCCCTTCCCCAGCTCCTCTGCTGAGACTTAACTAGGATTTGTTTCAATACTAATCTCTCAAACTGTTTATTAAACCACCTCCTGATTTATCTGCAAAAGATTTTTCTTGAAGTTATAAAATTTCAATCAAAATTCCTTCGGGCATTTCACATTCCCCTGTTACGATCACTAAATCCTATTTGTTCTCAGCGTGACCCCCGCCCTTGGCTCGCAGCCCGGGCTCGGCCCCGGCGTGGCTGGAGGAGGAGGTGATGGCAGCGAGCGCGGATGCGCCGCAAGAGAGCAGCTCCAGTTGCCCCCCTGCCCCTGCAACCTCCTGCTTCCAGACAAGGAGACCTGGAGAGCTGCTCTGATGAAACCATTCTTTGCTCTCTACCTTCAGCCTTTAGCTGCTAGCAAAGCTTTTCCCTGAGCAAGGGCGAACTTTCCTTGTTGTTTCATCCCCTCGCACCTAGTTCCAAGCCCATAACATGCTAAATAATTCCTCTTCCACCTTGGTGTTTACATTCTTCAGATACTTTCCACTGCTTTTCATGTCCCGACTCATCTGGCCGTTTGCTGGGTTATACCCAGCTCCTTTCATCTTAGCCTGGGGGAGCAGCTTCCCATCCCTTGCTCCCTTCAGCACACCCAGCTCAGCAGAGGGAGCACAAGATAGGTTTCTCTCTCCCCCAGCAAAAAAACTTCATGCATCTATTCCAATCCTTCCAGGATGAGGTTGGCCCAAAGAATAAGATGATTCCTTGTGCCTGGATCCCTGTTACCCAGCAGCTTTTCCAGCCAGCTCACTCCTTTTGGTGCAAATCAGGTGTAGATTGGACCAGACAGCATTTCATACCCATTTCTCACCCCACAGGGAATCCAGCTGTTTAAATTCCTGCTTTGAGAGGCAGCTGATGAATGCACATGGCAAAGCTTCAGCCTCCCAGACTTGACTGCTCTACACTATCTGGAAAAAAACCAACAAAACAAGCATTTGGTGTTCAGACCTTCCAACAGCTTTTGGACTTTACTTACAGGAGGAAAACTTTCTAAGGGTCTGTATCTTCAGTAATGTCACATCAGGGGTTCAAACCCTTTTGAGGCTTTTATTCTTGATGTCATAGGATTGTATATTTACTACAGCAAGGGGTTGTATATTTGCTACAGCAAGGGACTGTGTATTTGCTACTGCAAGGGACTGTATATTTGCTACATCAAGTCAGTAATTGGAATAATACAGCTCTGCAGAGAAGGAAAAATCCCATCTTATTAGTTTAATACACTCAATTTCCCCCAAAACACAGCTCCTGACTAAAGCAGGCCAGACCAAACAGTTCAGCTACTATAGGCAAGACACTTCAAAGAGAAAATTAAAAGGGGTGAAATCATTATGGGAGGATGAGGAATCCCAGTGGGTCCTTATCAGGATCCCTTTCAGTGGATGTTCCCAAGTTTTACTGGAAAGAATAAAAGGCAGCAACAACAGAAAAGCCCTGGGAGTGCGAGGCTAGGCGGCTGAGAGAGGATTTTCCTCTGGCTAGACACTGAGTCTTTAAAAAAGCTGCGGCAGAGTGTGGGATCATTAAACACCTTCAGATTCCTTCCCCGCTGCCAATCACGGCATCAGCAACCGCCCTCTCCGTGGCGTCTGCTGATCCCACTTTGAAAACCTCCCCATTTATCACCGCTGGGAGAGATCCTGCTGAGACTGCTGGAGCCTGCTGCTTGTCAACAGGGCACCTTATCTTCTCCAAACATTTACTTAACCCTTTGTCTGGCAGGCCAGGAACAATGGGAGCTCAGCTGTGGCCCCGCACTGGGGATCCCAATTCCAGCCCTGCCTTGCACAGGAGGTGCTGGTTCCTGCCTGCTCATGGCACTGGCTGTGGGCTGAGCCAAAGGGATGTTGGAGACCACCACAGAACCAGCCTCCACTTCCATGAAAAGGTCACTTGCAACACAGCAGGGCAGAAAATCATTATTTTTAAAGTGTTTCCAACCAGGAAGAGATGTCCAAGGAGATTTTCAACCTCTAAGCAGGCAATGAAGTAGATCATCACTCATCATCACTAATTCTAATAGCCCTCAAAATCAGCTACCTCAACCCTGAGCTGAGCAACTCTTCTTGAAGGAATCATAGAATTAAACAATTGTTTTGGTTGGAAGAGACCTTTAAGATCAACCCAACACTCCCAGGTCACCAGTAAAATACATCCATCAGCAACACATCTACACTTTTCAATCTCTCCAGAGATTGGGACTCCACTACTGGACACCTCTTCCAGGCCTTGACAACCCTTTTGGGGAAGACATTTTTCCTCATGTCCAACCTAAACTTCCCCTGATGCAACTTGAGGCCATTTCCTCTTGTCCTATCAGTTTTTTTCTTGTGAGAAGAGACCATCATCCACATCAGTCCAACCTTCTTTCAAGGGAGTTGTAGAGACCCAGAAGGCCTTCCCTCAGCTTCTTTCTGTCTGGACTGAACAACTCCAGTGCCCCCAGCTGCTCCTCACAAGACTTGTGCTCTAGACCTTTCACCAGCTTCATTGCCCTTCTATGGACACATTCCAGCACCACTTTTAAAAGGTGGAGTTGTGACTGTGTACCACTCTAAAAATAACATAAATTTACTCTGTACTCACTGCCATCATAAGTAGAAAATTCCAGATGTGTCTTCTTTGAACAACCTATTTGAGAACAGGTTTTCTGATAAAGGCTGGAGGGTTTGGAGAACTTTCCTGCAATGTAACAAATCACAAGTTCCCAGTGGAAATGGGTCAGACACTTGTAAGAGGAAAATAAGATGTCACCTCTTGACCTTCAATGCAACAGGGGAGAAACCCATTGGTCTGGATCCCACCAGCACAAACCCTCTGATGTGCAGCCAGTCCTGCTGTGCCAGCACTGGAAGAGCTGAATGGTAGCAATGAGGCAGCCTCTGCTGGGAAGGATGCTTGTGAGGACCCACATGAGAAATTTTAGCATTTTGGCATGAGGAACCTCAAGTCTACACATCTTCATGCCATAACAAGACTTTAGCCAAGCCCACAGCAGCTGATGGCAGGCACAAAGACACTGGCCAGGAAAACCAGCAAGACAAAAAAGGAAGGAACCTGTAAGGAACCAGAGGGCACAGAGGTGAGCTTTCACAGCTCAGTTCTCCCACTTGAGAGCAACCTGCAGCAGCCTGGCTCAGCAGCTGTGCTGAGGACAGTAACAAATGGCTGCCTGTTTGAAGCTGAGTTTTAAGCCTTTGTTCTGTCGTTGTAATGCTTTGTGCTGTTATCTGAGACAAGAGCAGGGGGTTCTCATCTTTATCTAAGAATAAAGACTCACAGATCACGGCAGCAGTTGATGGTATGACAGCCTTGGGAGAGCTGGAATGGAGTTAGCAACAAACAATCCTTCCAGCGTAGCCCTGGTGGCAGACTGATGCTCCTTTCCAAATCCCAGTCTGGATTATGAGATTCTTGCAAGTGTTTTAATTAATTGTCCTTCATGTACTTGCTTAGTGGAGCTGGGAGTGAAGTTGATGTATGTTTATGTGCTTCCTAGCACTTCAGCAAGTAACACTATGCAGGTGGTTTCCCTAAGCCATTTGGAGGGAATAGAGGAAGGGATAAGTAAGAATTCCACATTTCTGAGTCATGTATTTGTCATATGCATCCTGTCACTTTGTTACACACTTTATTAAGCACATATTCATAGAATCATTGAAAAGGTTGGCAAAGGTCTCTAAGATCATCCAGTCTAACTATCAACCCAATCCCACAATGCCCACCAAATCATGTCCCAAAGCACCATGTCTACATCCTTTTTGAACACCTCTGGGGGTGATGACCCCACCACCTCCCTGGACATCCCACTCCAATGCCTGACCACTCCCTCAGTAAAGAAATCTTTCCCAATATCCAACCCAAACATCCCCTGGTATGACCCAATGCCATTTCCTTTGGTCATAGAACTAGAATCATAGAATCAACCAGGTTGGAAGAGACCTCTAAGCTTATCCAGTCCAACCTATCACCCAACCCTATCCAATCAACTAGACCATGGCACTAAATGCCCTATCCAGTCTTTTCTTAAACACCTCCAGGGATGGCGACTCCACCACCTCCCTGGGCAGCCCATTCCGATGGCAAATCACTCTGTGAAGGACACATCACTTGTTCCTTGGTCCTATCACTTGTTCCTCGGGAGAAGGAATTCCCAGTCTTGGGCACAAGTTCTTGTGTTCTCAACTTTCATGCTGCCTGAGGAGAGGGCTTACTTATTCTTCAACAGTGAGTATTTATACTGAGTGTTCATGCTGACAAATGACTCACAGTGTTTGTGTGAGTATGGCCTTGTGGACACCACACTGTTGTAACCAAGATGCAGGTACGGACCTTCAGTAAAGGAAGAGGCTCCTCAATACAGCTTAGATGCATCTGTGAAATCTGCATTCCCACAGCTTGTGGGAACAGGAGGACATCAAGAGGGATGCAACCAGCAGCTCCAGAGCAGACCTGAGCTTAGATATCTAAAGGCCTTTAGGGCAGATGGCCATGGCAGTCAGTAAGAAACCAGCAATGGGGGGGTGGGGGGTTGGACTCGATGATCTTTCAAGGTCCCTTCCAGCCCCTGACATTCTGTGAGTCTGTGACCATGGGCAGAGAGTGTAGAGGCACTTATGGGTGCACATGCAGAGAACTCTGGTGGCCCCAGCGACACTTGCTCTTCAAACATTGCTCAGCAGAGACCTGGATGGAGTTAAACTGCGTCCTGAATTTAAGCCAGTGCTTAAATAATACCTGGCCTGGTCTATATGTCACTGACCTCAATGAACACATTGCAGTGGCAGTTAGATCGGACAATGACTTCCACTTTTTCTAGTAAGAACTAAGTCCTTCTGCATGAAGAGGAGCTCTTTTCAGAGCCACACAGCTACTCAGAGAGCTAACATGCTGGGCTTAGATCTGTAGAAAAGTTTAGTGATAGCTTCATGCTGCTTTTCATCTTGTATTTTATTTTATTTATTTATTTATTTTTTTTGGCACAGTGAAAGTACCAAACTACTCCAACTGTTATTTTTATAAAGACCTGTGACCAAGACCTATTTTTTACAGAGCCTCTGCATTTCCCCCTGCTTACACAGTTTTAGACAAGAAGTGCAGAAGCTTTCTGCTGATAAAACAGAGACAAGATTCCCTTGTCTTATGTCATGCTTTTTAATGGATATTGTGACAGTGAGAGAAGCACATAGAAGCAGGTCAAAGGAGCTGTGTTACATTTTAAATGCTGTCTGAGGAAAAAGCACCCACTTCCATCCATTTGCTAAAAATCCAAACCAAGAGGAATCCAGGATGTAAGAGGTTCAGATAGCTTTGGATCTGGAAGGGGCTTTTGATGGGGAAGGAAAGCAGACGTTGGATGTAGCTTGTACAACATTTATCCTAAGAAGAGCTATAGGAATGTGACATATATTTAGCCAACATGCCTTGAACTATAGAGGACACTGCTGTGTAACTCGTGACTCCCATTTCCTCATGTGTTTATTGAGAAAGGCTCCCTGAAATTGCCAGACATCTGATGTATCTCACTGTGAGTGAAGATAGTCCTTCTGGCACCGAGCACTCAACCTTTTATTTCGCACAGCGTTGCAGGACTGACTGGTGAAGTGGCTGTCATACTGCTATGGCTTGCTTTCCCTCAGTTAAGTGCCACTGCTGTGCCCTTGGCAGCAGCAGACAAGTTTCTCCTGGTGGTGGAAATGTTCGGAGGAAAGCCCTGCGTACTTTGGCAACACCAACCGGGTCCCTGGCAAAGATCACTCAACACCACCTGCCCTGCCTCCGTTCCATGGTGTCTCCACTATGATAATGGGAGCCTGCTAGCATGCTTCTCCTAAGGCCAACAAGGAAAAGTGTTATGGCATCAATCTTAAGGGAAGAGAAAGACATCACTTTCCAGATGGATGAGTTACAACATCTCCTGTCTGATCGAATCCTGGCTCAGTAACTGGCTGCAGGGCTGCACAACCATGATGCACAGGTTTCAACAAGAGCAGAGGTGGTTAGACATGTTGGACACAACAGAGCTGCCATTGCACATCCAGTTACCACATGGTGGTCCCATCAGTGCACACAAGAATTCAACAGCAGCAGTTAAAGATGGTGTTCACCCCACCCAGCGATGGGGAAATATTTAGCATAAGGCTGATCACAGCCCCAGACCTTTGCTGCTGCTTGGCAGATCCTGTGGTGCCTTCTTTAGGTGGCACAATCAGGCAGATATCTGAGCTCCAAGTAACAGTGTAATCCCTCTGGGGATCATCAGAAGTACTCACATGATTTTTGGAGCATGCATGTGGAAGTTGTAGGTCTATGCTGAGCTCTCCTTTCTCTGGAACTGATTCTGCTGGAGCAGCAACCTGCCTGCATGGAGACCAAGACTTTGCTGGTGATGTGATGGCTGACAGGGCTCCTATACTGTAGCACAGCATGCCTGAAGAGGCAAACTGCCACCAGGCATTGAACAGTACAAGGGGCCTTTTTCCTCATTTGGGCTATTTTTGTTCAACTCAACAAAGAAGATGGATAACAGGAGGGGAAAAAAAAAAGGAGCTGGTTTTGTTTTGTTTTTCTGTAGTCTGCATAAGTTAAATTTCATCTTTAGTCTTTCATTTCATAACAGACCACCAAAACAGAAACTGTTTTTTGCATCGTCCCTTTCAGACCCCTTTTGACCCAACCTCATCTAGAGCAGCAGGTTGTTGTGGTTCCAATAGCAGGTAGCAAAATGGCTGCAGTGTAAGTACTGTGAGGCTGACTCCAGCTTGCTGGGTCTGAGACAAACAGAGCAGAATAAGAAACACAAAGCTCATGAAACACCAGTTATGACACCATGGGACTTCGCCAGCCAGTAATTAGCTGGCTGCAAGAGACCAGAAGAGCAGACACAGTAGGTTAGTATCCACAAGTGCTGGCTTCCTTGCTGTCTGCTAGCTGGCTGTTAATGTGGCTTTCAGAGAAGACCTGATGAGAGCCTTCTGGTTGTTCTACGCACCCAAAACACCCTGCATTATGAACTTCATGGAAGATGAATATGAAGGGAGAGGAAACAAAACAAAATACCCAAGACTCTCATCAGGAGCCACAGGAAAGGTTGGGATACAAATAAACCCTTGAAAGCTCTCAGCTGTTGCCACAGCCAAGCTGGTTTTTAGCTAATAAAGCAGAGGAATGTCCTGTGATCCCAGAGACAGATGGATAGCTGCAGGAGAAGCTGGATAGCTGAGCTTCCCTGGGCCACATCCTACCAAACTTGAGCACAGAAACTTTAAGTGGCATGTTCTCAACAACAGTGTGAGAACAGCAGCAAGAAAAGTCTCAGATTCAAGTCTGGCTGGAGGAGGGAGAAGATTTCAGGCCTCTCAACTAACTGATGAATGAAGAACCTCTGGCTGAAGCCAAGATTCCTGCAGACACTGAAGCCACATCCCTGAGACAACACACCATTTCACACAGATGGTGTCTGCAGGGTGCCCAGGAGGAGCAGGTCCACTGCTCTCACTAGTCCTGGGCTTGCTTGGACTTTGAGCCTCATTTGCTGTACTGCCACCACCAGATTGCAAAGCAAATCTCTGAGAAGTGGCTGACGGATGTGCTGCAGCTGAGGGTGGATGGGGATAATGCCCACCCCTCCTTTGGGCCACAGAGCATTGACAGAGCACCTTCTGCTCCATGCAGGGAAGTGCAGAATGAATTTTTAAAGCATAATTAGTCATTTTTCATTCATCCTTGCTTCTGTGAAGTGGCTCAAATCTGCTGAGAATTCAGCTGGAAGAGTATAAAAAAATTATTTCAAGCTCCTCTGCTTTCATGCATTTCAAGATACTCTTCCCAGTCCTTACTCACATTGCTCCTCTACCTGTCACAGTCTTCTTTTAGGCATAATGTGGTTATCTTTTACTTTAATCCCAAAATGGTGAGGGAATGTTACATTGGAAAAAAAAAAAAAAATGGGAAATAGGCCCAGCAAATGGAGTTAAGGAGAGATAGGAAGGAGCCAGGGTCTGTCAGCTCCCCGGGGCCCTGCAGGATGCCTGCAGATGACAGACAGCATTTCCCGAGTATCAGACGAGGCCAAACACATTTCTTGATAAACTAATTAAGTAAATGTGCTGAAACAATGTGAGTGTGACTGGGAGCTTGCTCCTCTGTATGCTGCCTTGGGCTGCTCCTGGGGCAGGAGGCAGCTCTGCAGCAGCTGAGTGGGGTATGGCAGGGGGTGAGGCTTCCTTCCAGGGAGGCAGGACCAAGAAAAGTCCAGTTTGGGAGTGGGTTGTGTTCAAGGTGTCTGTTGTCACTGCTCAGTGGGGAATCTCCTGTGCCTGCTCAAGGGAAGCTCTGTGGGTGTTCGACCCTGGGGCTGTTGTCACACTCTGTTGGGTAAAGGTTGCTTTAAGGGGGTTGGTTGCTATAAAATGTGGGGTGTAGAGGTGGGCTGTGGCACACCACAGTCTCTGCTAGCTGGAGTATAGAGTCACAGAATCCTGGAATGGATCAAAGGGGACCTTTAAATGTCATCTAGTCTAACCTCTCTGCAGGTAACAGGGACATCTGCAACTAAAGCAGATTGCTCAGAGCTCCATGACTTGACATGGAATGATTCCAGGCATGAGGTATCTCCCATCTCTCTGGCCAACCTGGGCCAGGGTCTTACCACTCTCTGTGTGAAATCTTTCTTCCTTATCTCTAGTCTAAATCTCTCTGTTAGTTTAAAGCTGTTGTCCCTTGTTCTGTCACAGGCCCTGCTAAAGATACTGTCCCCAGCTTTCTTATCACTTCCTTTTAGTACAGAAAGGCCACAAGAAGATCTTGGAGGCTTCTCTTCTCCAATCTGAACAACTGCAATTCTCTCAGTCTTTCTCATAGGAGAGGTGGGATGCTGCTCCCCTGGGGTACCCTGAGCTCTTGCCTGTGCCCATCATTCAGTCCATGCATACATCCTTCCTTTTCAGCTCACACATCCACGCCAGATTGTGGCCATGGCACATTCGTGCCCTTAGATCTATTTCTTTATCCATCACTGAGTCCAACACAACACCCCCAGCATTTTCTGCTGTTATTTTTCCTGCAGCCAAAAATAGTGACCAGATTCTCAGGAGAGAACTGCCAGAGCTGTGGAGATCACAGCTGCTCTCTGCCCAGGCTGGGGACTCCCTTCCTCTATCCGCCCAGGGCCAGACCCCTGGTAGCAGCATGAAGAAATATTCCCAACCCACATGCTTGCTTGCAGGATGAAAGATTACATCCTATCCTTCCTTCTCCTCCCTCTTGGTCCTCCACTGCCTTCCCAAAATGATGTTGGACTGCGAGTATCCTGAGCAGCGTTCCTCAGACACGACAACCTGGACTTGACCCCTGAGGTTCTGGCTCCACTGAGTCTTCCTGGCCATTTCGGGCAGCAGGAACCTCTGTCAGCACTGGTGATGGATGGGTTCAGTGGGAGAGAGGCCTACAGACAGAAAGTCTCACAAACACAGCGACAGGCAGAAGTAAAATAGAGCCTGAGCAGCAGCTTGCTATGAGCAGAGCTCATGGTTCAGAGCCACAAGAGCTTGTGGCTGCTTGGTCACCATCTTTTTGCAGCCTACGCTGCAGATGAAGAGCTTTTTTTCTTGTCCAGGTGTATGTCAGCTTTTAGCTTTCTCACTCTTCAGCTTAACCATCAACAGCTGGAAATAAAACAAATAACAGCAAATGTGTCTCTAGTGTGTTAGGAAGCAGAGGTGTGAGTTTCCCAGGTGGAGGAGTGCTGTGGCAGATGAAATAAATGCCTGAGGCCATATCACCATTTACTCACAACTGAGGTCCCACAAAAGCTGATGGTTCATGATTGTATCTCTGACTGCTTGTTGCAATCAGTCTGACTTGACTGGAACATGACAACTTCTGGGCAGCATCTATCTCCTCAGCACTGTACTACCTGCAAGCTATCACCAAACTAGAGGTGTCCTGGAATCCCTGCCCACCACCCAAACCTTGCAGCTGTCAGTATCTTGGGTTGAGGATTTGCACTGCAGGAATCCCTGGTGAGAGATAGCCCAGGGAGCAGTCTCAGAGACATCAGCCTCTCGATTCCTCTGCAGTGTCTGGGCAGCCAGCACGGCACAGAAGAGGAAATGAGGGCAGAGGAGAGAGGATCTGACCTTGTGTTTCTGCCTCCTTTTCCAGATTAAGCTGTTTCCTTATAAGAGACACACACCCTGCAGTCCAAATATTAGCTGAGTTTCCATTTCAGGCAATGCCATCAGCAGCAGACTCAATCCCAGCACACATTTGTGCCCACTCCCCATTTCATGACATTTTAACTTTAAAAGTCTGGGGTTTTTTTAAGACTAAACTTTCCTTTGTGCAACCAGCACAGATGGCAAAGTCATCCCAAGCTCCAGTGATGATCTGTGGGCACTGGACTGAAGGAACTTCCACATAGTTGGAGGGACAAGTCATAGAATCACTCAGGGTTGGAATGGACCACAAGGATCATTTAGTTCCAACCCCCCTGATGTGGGCAGGGACACCTCACACTAGATCAGGCTGGCCACAGACTCATCCAGCCTGGCCTTAAACACCTCCAGGGATGAGGCTTCCACCACCTCCCTGAGCAACCTGTTACAGGCTCTCACCACCCTCATGGGGAAGAACTTCTTCCTAACATCCAGTCTGAATCTACCCATTTCTAGATTTGTTTTGTTCCCTCTAGTCCTGTCACCATCTGACATCCTAAAAAGTCCCTCCCCAGCTTTCTTGTAGGCCCCCTTAAAATACTGAAAGGCCACAATAAGGGCACCTGGGAACCTTCTCCTCTCCAGACTGAATAGCCCCAACTCCCTCAGTCTCTCCTCATAGCAGAGGTGCTCCAGCTCTGGTCATCCTCATGGCCCTTCTCTGGACACAGCATCCTTTTGCAGCTGCCCCAGCTCCACATGCCAGGACATGAGTAGAGCAGTGCTGCTCCTGGGGATAACTGAATTTATAGGATTATAGAAGAATTATAGAACAGTTTCAGTTGGAAAAGGCGTCTTAGATCACTGAGTCCAACCATCAGCCTAAGACCACCATGGTCATTAAACCATGTCCCCAGGTGCCATTTCCACACATTTTTCCACCCCCTCCCTGGGCAGTCTGTTCCAATGCCTGACCACCCTTTTGGGAAAAAAAATAAATCCTAATATCCAATCTACACCTCCCCTGGTGCAACTTGAAGCCATTTCCTCTCATTCTATCACTTGATACTAGTTAGAAGAGACTAACCCACATCTCACTCCAACCTCCTTCCAGGTAATTGTAGAGAGCCATGAGGTCTCCCCTCAGCCTCCTCTTCTCCTGACTAAACAACCTCACTTCTCTAAGCCACTCCTCATGAGACTTGTTCTCTAGACCCAACTTTGTTGCTCTCCTTACTCCACCACCCTTATTCGACCCCCAACGCGACAAGCAGAGCCACGCTTTACTCAGCCATTTCCTTCACCCAAGTGGATCAAGGCTGAAGACTAATCCTCAGGGAATCCTGACTCTGACCAGGGAATAGGGGTTGCTGTGAGACAATGACTCCATGTACCCCGAACCCTTGCCCTTATTGCCTGTGCCCCTCATTCACCTGGTGCTTTATGATGGGTTATGCCAACATACATGAAATTTAATTTCCGGCTATTAAGCCACGGAGCAGTATTGCTGTTTTCAGAGAAATTACCTTGCTTCCAATTAGAGCTGCCCTTTGGTTTATGGTATGTTGTTTTTCTTCAAAACCTTTGAACCAGGTTGCACACCAGCTGAAGGGCATTCTGGGGCTGTTAATAAAGATTAACTCTTTTGAGCAAATACACGTCCCGACTCATTGGTGAGGGTTATGCTGTCGCAAAGGAAAGGGATCTTGGGACAGGGTGGGCATCTCCTTGCTTTTCCTCCCATTTTCTCCAGACATACCTTCATGTTTTCCTCTTCCAGGGCTCATGTTTTTCAGCCTTTCCCAGAAAAAACATCTTTTCGTCCATCGCCACAGCAGAGTGGTTATGACAAAGTGAGAGCTGCCTGCAGAAGGTGGACATCCAGTATCTGAAGGAGGCCTACAGGAAGGCTGGGGAGGGACTATTTACAAGGACTTGTAATGACAGGACAAGGGGCAATGGGTTTGAACTAGCAGAGGGAAGATTTAGACTGGATGTCAGGAGGAAGTTATTTCCAGTGAGGGTGGTGAGACACTGGCACAGGTTGCCCAGGGAGGTTGTGGCTGCTCCCTCCCTGGAGGTGTTCAAGGCCAGGTTGGATGAGGCCTTGAGTGACCTGTACTAGTGGGAGGTGTTCCTGCCTATGACAGGGGGTTGGAACTAGATGATCCTTGAGGTCCCTTCCAACATTACCATTCTATGATTCTATGATTCTACGACATTTAGCAACCACTCAGCTTCTGCTAGAGAAAAGCTTTGGTCTGACTTTGTCCAACTTACAAAGAGAAAAAGTTGTGACACCCAGAGGAAGGCAGTGGGGCTTGCTGTCACCTAGAAGCAGTGATACTACAATGGCTTTGATATCTTGCTCAGTCTTGCCTTTGCCCATCTTTCCTCATGCTTTGAAACTGGAGCAGGGTAGAGTTGGGTTAGACACGAGGAGGAAGTGCTCCACAATCCAGGTAGTGAAATACTGGAACAAGTTGCCCAGAGATGTGGTAAGGTCCTGTTCCTGGAGACATTCCAGGTCAAACTTAATGGGGCCCTGAGCAACCTGATCTAGGTGCAGATGTCCCTGCTTACTGCATGGGGGGTAGGACAAGATGACCTTTAAGGGTCCATTCCAACCCAGTGCATTCTGTGGTTTTATGATTCCGTACCACAAAATTTTATGGCTCTGATTCAGCTTTGGTCTTTCTGCCTGTTGGGTGTCATTTACCCACTGCCTTACCTTCAGACTACCCATGCACACCACAAATCCAAAGGCACAAGTGCCCTCAGTGTGTATTTTCACTCTGACTGGCTTTCAGCTTACGTTTATTATTACACTACACTTCTCTCACGCTGCCAAAGGCTGCAGTCTCCCATGAGCCTTTGTTTTGTCCTTTCCTTGGACCTTTCCCAGTTAAAATATTGAAAACCAAGGGCGAAAAAAAAAAAAAGGGGGGGGGGGGGGGAGTGG
>VWZE01008228.1:1216911-1322478 GCA_013396675.1 Eubucco bourcierii
TAAAATAGAAAAAAAAGAAAAAAAAAAAAAATGGGGGGGGGGGGGGGGAAATTTACCTTAGAAATTTTAGCTTTTATTCCTGACTTTCAGCCAAATACTTCTTTAGACTTCTTGCAACTCCCATGGGAGAAATGTGGTTTGCAGTGTGGATGCTTGGGCCATACCTCTGCCATGTACTGTGATGGGCTTTGTCCAAGAAGGGTGACAATCCAAAATATGTCAGTTTTCCTTCAATAAAGCTGTTTGCAAGCCAAAGACCTGCATTTCATACTTTTATTTAACCTGTAGCACACAACCTGTTCTGGACATAACGGTGTGTAGCTTTGATTTTCCAGTGAGACCATCAGAGAAGGAGATTGTTGGTGATTGTGATTAGTTCGTGGTAGCTTTTCTCTTAGGGCACTATGCCAGTCCAAGAGGTGATCCCACAGCTAACCTGTCACTGCTGCAACCTCACAAAACAATGCTGGCTGTTTATTAGCTCTTTACCACCCAGGCTATGACCTGATGTTAAGCAATAAACAACATCTGGTGGATCTGAGCCACCCAGCAGTACGTCTTTCATCTAAACTCTTAGGATTTCCCCTGGCTCCACTTTTTCCTCCTATTGTCGTGTCTGGGTGGCATGAAGCATAATTTTGCACTTACTGGGTGCTTTCAGCATTGGTGCTGAGATCCCCGTGCCATTATTACCCCATGAAAGGCAATGATTCTCCAATCTGGAGTTTTAGGATATGGTAATATGACCTCCATCTTCATGGTCCAGGGAGGCACAAGTATGTGCCATCTCTGAAAGCCTCCTGCTGAGTTCCTGAAGTGCCAATGTGTAGATACATTCCATTATCTTTGATATCAGGCAAAAAAATGAAGTGTGAATTAGACTCATTTGTGAACAAATTTGACATTTAGAAGGGCAGTGTCTACCTGATCTAGTTGGAGATGTCTCAGCTCACTGGAGGGGGGTTGGACTAGGTGAATTTTAAAGTACTCTTCTAATCCAAACCATTCTATGGACTGCATTACAACTCAAGAGCATCTCAGCCCTGTGCAGATGCAAACCCAGAACTGGATCTATGTCCCAGACAGCAATAGGTCAATATATTCCTTGATCATACTCATCCCTGATGGAAGTGTGTGCCTTGTTCTCCACCTGGCTGAACTGACTGGTTTTTAAGCTACTACCCTGGGCTGACACTTCTGAAAGCTGGTCCATAAAGCAATAAGTCCAAGACCCTGAGTGGGAAATTCATTGGACTCACCTATTTTCAGTATGGCCATAGATCTTCAAGGGCACGTGGTGAGCAAAACTGCTGCAGCCTTGGTGGATCTGTGGACATTTATTGTGAAAAGCAGCTGGAGAACAATTAAAGTAATTGCTCTGGGCTGCTGTATGTGTTTCTAATGAGTCTCAGTGCAGAGGGACTTATTCAACATGCCTGCATTATTTACACAGGACACCACTATCAGTGAAAGGCCTTATTATCTTCTCTCTATTTGTTTCTGTATCTTCCGGTTTAGCAGCTCTCAAATTCAGTGTGAGTTGATGTTTCTTTTCTTTTCTTTTTTTTTTTTTCCTCCATTTTTATTTTATTTTATTATTTTTATAGCTTGTTTCCTCTTTAGTGATATTATCATGGAGCCAATAAAAGTGCCTTTCTTCCACATCTGGTCAAGAAAAGATTTTGCTTGGTACATGGGTTGTATTTCTGAAAATGCCTCTAAGTGAATATAAAAAGCTGTTGGAAGCAGTTGACTTTATTGTTGCCTTATGTACTGCCATTAATTAGGAAATAAAGCAAACTGCATTTTATATCACTTGTAATCAAAATGTTACAGTCTTAATGCAAAGTCTTCCAAGTGCAGAGCCTGAAAGCAGGCTCTGTCCTTGCACAGATGAACAGAGAAGAAGAAAAAAAAAAAAGATATGGAGCTACTTTAAGATTGAAACCCCACAGTCCAAATTTTCAGTGTAAGAAAGGCAAGAGGAGGGTGGCTGCCCTGATGGGATGGGCAGGCAGAGTACTTGCACCTTGTACCTCCCCTGTTAACTCAGTGGTCGTTGTGATTTAACCCACCACTGCAGCATCACAGTAGCTGCAGTATCAGGCTAAGCTGTAGCTCATAATCTGCCTCCCACTCTTGGGTGCCACAAAACACCAACAGCTGAGTGAAGAGCGTGGCCAGCAGGTGGAAGGAAGTTCTCCTTCCCTTCTACTGTGCTGAGGCAACATCTACAGTGCTGTGTCCAGTTCTGGGACTGGGAACTACTGAAGAGAGCCCAAAAGAGGCTACAAAAGTGCTGAGGGGACTGCAGCACCTCTCTGGGAGGAAAGGCTGAGAGACCTGGGACTCTTGAGCCTGGAGAAGAGAACACTGAGAGGGAATTTCATCAATGTTGATCAATATCTGAAGGGTGGAGGTTATGAGGCTAGGGCTGGGCTCTTCTCAGTGGTACCCAGTGACAGGACAAGGTGCAATGAGTACAAACTAGTACACAGGAAGTTAAGAAATCTCTTTACTTTGAGGGTGCCAGAGCCCTGGAGTAAGCTGACCAGAGAAGCTGTGGAGTTTCCTTCTCTGGAGAATTTCAAAAGCCACCTGGATGTTGTGGTGCTGGGCAAACCACTCTGGGTGTATCTGCATTAGCAGGGTGAGTTGGACTAGATGATCTGCAGCAGTCCCTTCCAACCCCTACCATTCTGTGAATCACTCTTTCCCCCTGCTTTAGACTAAAGAGATATCTTTTTTTTGCCCCTCAATTCTGTTTTCACAGTTCAGTATTTTCCTGATCTCTTTTTCCTGCCTCTCAGTTCAAATCACTGAGCAGGATAAAATACAAATAAGAAAAGAAAGACAAACAAAATCCTTTAAAAATAATTAAAAAAAAAAAAAAAAAAGAAAGGAAAAAAAAAAAAAAAAGAAAAAAAAAAAAAAGGGCAAAAAAAAAATGGCATTTCATCAGCAACCCCTTTATTTTCCACAACCTTTCACATTAGGTGCCTTTGTCAAGTCCATTAGGACCATATCTGCACTTTCCGGTGTTTGAATGCTTTCATATATTTGGCTCCATATGAACAAACTGGTGGAGCAAACATATTAGTAGATCATTTGCCATGTACATGATTCAGATACCCAGACATGTACAAAACCCAGGCAGGGATTAACCAAGTCTGACAGCACTGAAGTGACTCCAGTTCTCTGTATGTATAAGCGATAATGAACCAAAGGCCCTGTTTGCCTTCAAATAACACATAAAATGATTAATTAGATGGAGGGCATGAGTAATAATCACAATATTATATGCTCTACCATAATGGAACACTGCTCTCTTCTTGCTTTGTTCCTCTAATCTCAGAGAAGCAAATATCCACAGGGTGTTACCAGCAGAGCTGGAGGCAGATTGCAGTTGCTCACAGTTTATAAGCAGCACTTCTTTCCCATTGTGATTTTATACCCCTGGGACACACAGAAAACCTCTTTAGAAAATACACATGGTTGCTAAAGGATTAAAAGAGATCTGCAGGGGAAAAGAAGGCAAAGGGCTGTGGTTGTAGATTACAGACTTGAACGTGTTCCCATTGAATTCAGTGGCAAAGTTGTCTCTGATTCAAGGCTGGTTCCTTAACTGAATGTTTTATCAAGATTTTCTTTGGTAAAAAATCACATTTTGTCATAGAGATACATAAAAATACCAACCCGACAGTTGCTCAATCCCCTATTTCCTGTTTATTCATTAACTTCTGATGTAAGACAAAACTGCTGTTTTGGCTATTTGCCAAAGCAGCTCTTCTGATCCAAGGTTTCCACCCTTGGAGATGCTCATGGTGAGGTCAGGCGCAGGTTCCAGTGGGTACCCGGGCCCAGAGCTGGCCCCAGACTGAACCTCTTGCTCTTGGCTGGAGTCTACAGTGGGAGCAGCAGCCTCGGCTTGCTCACATGTCCCTTTGAGGTGCAGGGTAGATAGCAACTGGAGGGCAAAGAGTGAGAAGGAACCACCTCACATGTTGTTCCATGTCCCACAGAGTCAGCAGCAGCTGCTCCATGATCCTGCTTCTAAAGTGCTTCTGCAGTCAGAGCTCTGTCCTCTCTCTCTCTTACTTGGCTAAATAACAAAGAGAAGGGGTAAACCTCCCCACCAACACTCAACGCCTTTACAATGCCCTTGCTCTTCCAGCTCCCCTGGGAAGCCCACACACTGCATAGCTCCAGGATACATGCAGAAGGGTATGTTGCCCAAAAGGGTAATTGGTTTCAAAATGAAACCTATTTCAAACTAGTTACTCAGCTAAACAGCCACATTTTGTCTTCCTTATTTAAATAACAACTCCTTTTTTCCCCCTCTTTTGGATATATAGTTTTGCCATCCTCCAAGGTCAAATATATTATAGGCAAATTCCTGGTTTTGGCCTATTTTTAGTTGTTGTTGTGCACTTTGGCATTCTGGTGTACAGTATTGACTTGGATGTGCATGGATCTGACAGAGGATTTTTCAGTAGAAAGTGGCCAGGGAACACGAGCTGTGATGCACTTCTGCATTTTAATTCATTCATTAGGTCTCAGCCCAAAAGAAACCAGTGCCCTTCCTCAAGTGCCACTTCATCTTCTCCCTCAGAGGCCTTGGAGGCTGCAAGAAGGTCATTGCATCACCTGTGTGGGAACCAGCCCAGACAATGGAGATTTGCTTCTTGCCACTGTATTTTTCTCCTTCAAATGGCTCTCAACTCTCGTTCTGTGGAGATGACTTGGTTTGGGGGTGCACTTTACAAGCAGGCTGTGTGCAAGTGGAAACAGCATGAAGTTCTTCAGTCCCCAGAGTATTTCTGTCTCAACCAACATCAGTTTCTAGTGGAAAATTTTACCTAGGATTACAAAAGGGCTTTTTCTTTGCTTCAGCAAAGTAAGCTGTTTCCACCACCACCTGTTGGTCCAACTCTGCCTTTGAAGTGCTGCACATTGGCCATCAATGGAGGTAGATGGAGATGTGAGACACCCTCACAAGCTGTTCACAGCTCTTACCTGTGTCAGAAGGACCTCAGCAAGCAAGAGTGAAAGTGTTCTTCTATCCTACTCTAGGAGCACCAGTCGGATAAGCTTGGGAGAATTAGTTTCACTGTCCCTGAAATAGTTCAGCTTCTGAAATGCAGAGCCAGGCAGCTTTGCCAACAGCTCATGAACATTACACTTTCATTCACCATTTTTTGACCTGCAGCATGTCATTCCCACTGAGCTTTACCCACCCACACCTTCCCTTCCCCACAGCCTCAAAAGCGCCTTGTACCCATAACTGCATCCCCTGCCAGGCCTGACATTGACACAGACTTCTGTGAGTGACCTTGGTAAAGTTGGCATCTGATGCAGAAGGGAAAATATTCCCTTCACTTGACATACCTACGTGTTAAAATGAAACAGGCTCGTGCAGAGGAAAAACCTCAGCCTTATCAGTGTGACATTGTGGAGTCTCAAGATCATAATCCAATATTAGTGTGTGATAGAGATTCTGCTGGTGGTGCAGCCCGTGACGGGGGAGAGATTGGACCTTGCCAGTGACCTCTGCCTGGCGCACAGGTCTGCCTTCACCTGCTGCATAGCCCCCAGCATGGCCCTGCTCCAACATGGATGGTTTTGACTTTGTGAAAGAAGAGGAAGGTCTGGGAGCACTCCTACTCAGCCATTGCCCTTCTGCAAAGGGCTTTGTAAGAGGGATCAGCCATCAGGAAAAGGCAGATCACAGGCTCACAGGATGTTAGGGGTTGGAAGAGACCCCAAGAGCTCATCAAGTCCAACTCCCCTGCCAGAACAGGACCAGACAATCTAGCTCAGATCACAGAGGAACTCATCCAGACAGGCCTTGAAAGGCTCCAGTGAAGGAGACTTCACAACTTCTCTGGGGAGCCTGTGCCAGTGCTCAGTGACCCTTACAGTAAAGAGGGCCCTCCTTGTGTTGAGCTGGAACCTCCTGTGCTGCAGCTTCCATCCATTGCTCCTTGTCCTATCACAGATGGCCTCTGTGCCTCCATGACCTCAAAATCTTCCTGAGCTTACAGCAGGAAGGACTGTGGGAAGCAGAGAGAGCACTGGGGAGATCAACAAGGCTGAAGAACAGGTTGAAAGCAAATCAATGCCCGTTCCCATCTAGTCCTCCAGATTTGGCTCTCTCCTCTGCCCTGGAGGCCGCCAGCTCATTTGAGTTCCTGCTCTTTGTTACACTTGCTCAATTACTTCAGTTTTCAAGGACCTCACCTTTATAATGCAGCAATCAGAAGAGGTGTGGGAGTGTTATTATCTGCACTTTATTCTGCTAATATCTGCTTGCCCTCAACACAGGGCAGTGGCTCTCAGGTGGACAGGTCAGCCTCCCTGCTCCCCTTTCTCAGTGCAGGAGAATGCAGAGCAATCCAGGCAAGTTTGTCTCCAATAGACTCATCTCTGAGCTTAGAGCTTACCCTGCTCCAGGACAGGGTAAACTCTGGACCCATCCCTCCAACACCAACAGTTTAAATCAGCAGCACTCGCCTCTGAGGCTCCATCTCAAGTCACTGGACCCACGTGATCCAGCTGCTCTCCTTGCCCATGGAGATAACAGGCTTTTTGAAGCACAGGCTGAGATGAGATAGGGTGAAAGAGAAACTAATTCTTTAAGGAAAAAAGTCAAATATTCTGAGGTAAATAAATCATAAGAACCCACTGAACTGGAACAACCCAGAGCAAATCTGCACTGGCAGAACCTTTCTGCCCCGGAAATAATCAATTCAGGCTTAACATCTGCACCCACTGCCCAGGCTTCAGGTGACAGAAGTCCTTGGTTCTGTGAAGCAGAGTTTGGCCCATGGCCATGCTTCTGGACAGGGATGTCAGTCAAAAGCAGACAGCTTTTCATGGTCACTCTGTTCTCTGAGTAAGGCATTGCTTTGCTAAGGAGTATGGAGCCAGTGAGCTTCCACATCCAGGTGGGACCCACGAGAATAAGCTTTGCTCCCTCATGATGCAATCAAATCCCAGCCAACAGGAGCCAGATAAAAATCATGGAATCATTAAGGTTGGAAAAAGAAAACCTTCAAGATCACCAGATCATAGATGTCAAAGTGTTATACTTTGATGTGAACCTGAGAGGCCCTGTGCCAAATGATGAGCTTTGGAGCACTCAAGCCATATACGCTGTAGGGAGGGCTGTAGCTGAGCCCTTCTGGCACATACCAAACCTACTGCAAAGCCCTGCCCATGCCTGGCAGAGCCAAATTGGCCACATGTGCCTTTTCATCTATAATCTCTCTGGCTCAAGGAAGGACATTTAACCTGTTAATTATATTCCCATTACTGCAGCAATTCATTAGTGCAGTGGAATGAGATTCTGGGAGCAGCTCTCTTGTAGGAAAGGGGAGGAGAACAAGGCTGGGGAGTCTGCAAGGTTAATACAGCAGGGAATGGCTTCATTTTTCAGTTCAAGGCAGATTTGCCTGCTTGCCAAATATTTTAAGGAAAGAACAATTACCTTGGGTGCTAACACACTGCAGAGACAAGCATAACTAGAGGCTGACCTGAGTCATACCCCTAAACCCAAACCAGATTTTGCTTTTTCCAAACCAGGGGCAGGAGAAACAGGCCAGCAAATCATAGAATTAAGGTTGGAAAAGACCTCTAAGATAATTGAGTCCATCACCACCATGACCACTAAACCACCACCCAAAGTGCCATGCTTAAATATTTTTTGAACACCTCCAGGGATGGTGGCTCCACCACAGGCAACCTGTTCCAATGTCTGACCACTCTTCAAGTAAAGAAATTGTTCCTAATATCCAATCTGAAATGGCATTGTCCAACCAGGCAGCCACATACTGCTTCCCCCATTTGTGAGATGCAAAGCTCGAATTTATTATCATAGAATGTCAGGGAGTGGAAGGGACCTCAAAAGATCACCTAGTCCAACCTCCCTGGCAGAGCAGGATCACCTATTCCAGATCACACAGGACAGTGGTTAATACTAGAAACTCTCCTTTTACAACCACTTGCAGCTCTGCCTGTAGAATGTGACTACAGCAGATTTGGTTTCTGACAGAGATAAGATTCCAACCCAAACCCAAACAGCAGCACAGGCAGCATCCTGTTTCTTTCCACCTACACTGGATCAAGGGGATGCGCATGAGCTCTGGAAAGCACCACGTTTGCCCCTGCCCTGCAAGCATCATAGAATTATAGAATCATAGAATGGTAATGTTGGAAGGGACCTCAAGGATCATCTAGTTCCAACCCCCTGCCATAGGCAGGGACACCTCCCACTAGTACAGCTCACTCAAGGTCTCCTCCAACCTGACCCTGAACACATCCAGGGAGGGAGCAGCCACAGCCTCCCTGGGCAACCTGTGCCAGTGTCTCACCACCCTCACTGGAAAGAACTTCATCCTAACATCCAGTTTCAATCTCCCCTCTGCCAGTTTAAACCCATTGTCCCTTGTCTTGTCATTACAAGCCCTTGTCAGTAGTCCCTCCCCAGTCTTCCTGGAGACCCCCTTCAGATACTGGAAGGCTACTCTAAGGTCTCCTGGAAGCCTTCTCTTCACCAGGCTGCAGAGCCCCAACTCTCTCAGTCTGTCCTCATAGCAGAGCTGCTGCAGCCCTCTGATCATCTTTGTGTCCTCCTCTGGACCCGCTCCAACAGTTCCATGTCCTTCCTGTGCTGGGGGCTCCAGAACTGCACACAGTACTCCAGATGGGGTCTGAGGAGAGTGGAGAAAAGGGGTAAAATCACCTCCCTTGCCCTGGTCCAGACTTTAGCCAGAGCCACACGTGGCTGCTGGGAGCATCCATTTAGAATTGGAGATTCCCCACTCAGCGCTACGGAAAGTCTCGGCGCGTCATAAATTGTATTTAAAGGCTCTTTCAAGAAGACAAGCAAATTTAAGAGGGCAGTTAGCTTCTGGCACTTAGATGCATAACTTTATTTGAGTATTCAATTTCCTCTTTCATTCATAAAGTAAACATCTGAGTTATCTGAGAGTGACTGTATACTTACGCAGTGTTTTCTTAAAAGAGTCAATAGGAGCAAGGCGACATAAAATGCTTCAGGGAGCATGACACGGGAAAACACAAACCTTTAAATTATACACATTCAGGAAACGGTTGAATTCAGCGTTTTAGATGGAAAGGTTAAAATGTTTGTGCTGAATTGTATTAAATCTTTCACCAGTAAATCCTGTAGGAAGCAGAGCATTTGAAGGAGCCTGCTTATTCCCAGTGTCTAGGAAAGACTCCCAGAGTTTCAAAGGAAAATGCCCATTAATCTCCTTGGACAAGTGCAATCTAATAAAAGCTGTTGTTAAGTTAAGGGAACTTTGTTATTAAGTGTTTTCCAAATTTAGTCTATTTCTTCACACACCCCTCAGAATCCCTTTTTGTTCCAAAATGAAGGACTTTTGTTGCTTTTCAGCCTCAAATGCTCTCTCTTTCTTTCTTTTTTTTTTTTTTTTTTTTTTTTTTTTTTTTTTTTTTTTTTTTTTTTTTTTGTACCATGGAGCTTCACCTATCAGAGCCTGGAAGCTCACCTAAGAAATAATTTGGAACTAGATGATCTTTGAGGTCCCTTCCAACCTTACCGTTCTATGAATATTTTTATTTGCCACCTTTCTGCCTTTAAAGGTTTTTTATACAGGTAGATGGGGTTTTGTGTTGGATATCACCTCAGTGTCATAAATATCCTACTGATCTTTATGCAGTGAGCAAGGTTCTCTGCAGCTTTGGGAGGGTAGAAGTCTAGCAGGAGCCATGCTTCAGCCCCAAGAGGACACAACACAATGTTGGAAGGGGGGGATCAAGGCTGCTCAACAGTAGCTCAGCTCCATTCCAGAATGGGGTTGCAGATTCAGGTCCATCAGCAGGACTATCTCATGCCCACTGAGTGACCCTAGAGGTGGTTGCACTTCTCAAACACAGGCTAAACTTCACTACTATAGGCTGGTTTTACTCCAAGTCCAAGATAAAAATAGAGACAAGAAACCAGGGCCATGCCTGCCACTAAGTTACCCTTGGACCTTCAGCAAGACACTTTGCCTTGTTGTATTCCAGCTTCAACACTGATAAAGGGTAGATGGAAGAGATGACCTCTTACATGAAGATGACATCAGAAAGTGCTCTCATCAACACAGGGTTAAAGGTGGGAAACCAAGCTTGGAAGTCTGGTAGAGATCACACTTTTTACTGATGTTTCATCAAAAAAAAAAAATTCTTTTAGGGGATGGAAATCAACTGACAACAGGACAGCAAGTTCACAACCTCCTTCAAATTAGAACTGAATTAATCCTCATTTTCAATGGAGGGCTGGAGATGGATAGCCTAGTGTTGATTGGTGGAGGAGATTTTGGTTGTTGTTGTTTGCTTTTTGTTTTGGTTTGGCTTTTCTAAATAAAGGGAATTTAGCACTTCTGGATCCTGCAGAGCCTGCTCCTCTGAAGGACTGGGACTTGCGAGTGTCTCTGTGGTCAGTTCAGACTTGGCTGGGAAGGGAAATTCTCAGCTTTCTTACAAAACAAACTAAAAGCAAAACAAACCACTTTTCCTGGTGAGACTTTCATTCAATTCTGCAGACTCAGGAAGCTCACAAGATAAGCCTTCACTCTGAGGATACACTCAGAGCTGGCTAAAACCTAGTCCCAAACTGGCAGTAGCAGGAGCGCAACACACATACTGAATCTATACACTGGGCAGCCCGACTCAGCAGGGAAAGTAATCTAAATCTTCAGTATTTTCTGCAACTCACCTGGGCACCTGAAAAAAAAAAAGGCAACAGTGAGAACAAAAAGCATATTGGTCTCTTCAGAAACCTCCCCAGAAAGTCCCCAGATTTCCCATTTCTGAACAGGGCTGGGATCAGGGATTTCTGACTGTTTTTCCAATCCTGGTTTTGGTTTTCAGTGGGAAACACAGAAGCATTCAAATACTGAGTTTAAAAAAAAAGCTTATAAACCTCATATCAGATTCTGGTTTTGTTTAGGTTTGGTTTCTTATGAAGAGATAAGTAGATTCTTATTTCTATCCAAACCAATTTCCTACTAATTGTGGACCAATCCCTAGCCCATTTTGCTTTGAAAAGTCAAAATTGAATGTCATTACAAGACCAGAAGGCAGCTATTTTAACTGGAAAACATGGATAGTGTTGTAGTTTTGGTTTTGACCTCCCACAAATACAAGAGGTTTTGGTTGCCATTTATTCAGGCTGCCGTGAAAAAAGAAATAGAAGAACCACAAAAGAAGCTCCATCCCTAGTGACCTCACTCAGCATGCTCCAGATGTAACTGATTTTGTGGTTATGTTACAAGCCCCATCACCATCACTGTAACTAAAATGATTGGTGATGACAGACCAGGCCAGGAAGGAAAAGCAAGCCAGAAAAAGAAGAGTCGTGAGGAATCTGCACTTCAGAGCAACCATAGGCTTCAAAATCTCAGAATCACAGAATTAACCAGCTTGGAAAAGACCTCTGAGATCATCGAGTCCAACTTATCACTCAACCCTTCTAATTAACTAAGCCATGGCACTAAGTGCCTCATCCAGTCTCCTTTCAAACACCTCCAGGGATGATGACTCAATCTCTTCCCCATGCAGCCCATTCCAATGCCAATCACTCTTGCTGAGAAGAATTTCTTCCTAACATCCAGCCTGAACCTGCCCTGGTGCAGCTTGAGGCTGTGTCCTCCTGTTCTGTCACTGGATGCCTGGCAGAAGAGCCCAACCCCACCTGGCTACAACCTCCTTTCAAGTAGTTGTAGGCAGCAATGAGGTCTGTCCTGAGCCTCCTCTTCTGCAGGCTGCACACCCCCAACTCTCTCAGCCTCTCCTCACCTGTTCTCCAGGCCCTTCACCAGCCTTGGTGCCCTTCTCTGGGCATGTTCAAGCACTTCAACATCTTTCTTACATTGAGGGACCCAGAACTGGACACAGCATGCAAGATGTGTCCTGACCAGTGCTGAGTATTGAAGAAAAACCACTGTCCAAGTGCAGATACCCTCTGGAAACCCAGAGCATCCAAGAAATGCCAACATCTCACCACCACCCTGGCTGCCATCCTCCAAAATAGTACAAGATAGTGCTTTTCTTGTCTGCAACTTCAGGTTAGACACTGCTACAAATGTCCAGGGACAACACAGAGACAAGGACAGGCTAAATGCTCCCTCCCCATGAGCATCTCAGGGTGCTGCCCACACGCTCCCAACCATCTGGCTAAGGTGATGGGGCAAAAACCCTCCTCAGGTTTATCATAAAATAGAAACATAGAGGTCTTTTCCCACCTTAAGGATTCTGATCTGAAGTTCAACCATCAACCCAACACCACCATGGCCACTAAACCATGTCTCAGAGTGCCATATCTACACATTTTTTGAACACCTCCAGAGCTGGTGACTCCACCACCACCCTGGGTAGCCTGTTCCAATGCCTGGCCCCTTTTCCAGTAAAGAAATTGTTCTTAATATTCAATCTAAAGCTCCCCTGGCACAACCTGAGGCTACCACCTCTTGTCATATCTCTTGTTACCTGGTAGAAGAGACCAACACCCATTCACTACAACCTCCTCTCAGGCAGTTGTAGAGAGTCATAAGGTCTCCCTTTTATTTCCATTAACTCTGCAAAGATAACACCACCTCCAAAATGGTGTAAAGGAAAGAAAGCATCATGAGGACAAATTCCCCATTTTTGTCTGAAGAGAAGGCAAGCAGCAATGTCAAAGTCAATAACCTCAGAGCAGAGCCTGCTGGTGAAGGAGCACTGTTATTAAGACTTGCTACTCAGAAATGAGTTATCCATTATTAATATTTTAAATTGCTAAATCCTTTCTAATCATGTTTTAATATGAAGCAAAGCTGTACCATTTAAGAGCAAAGCTCAAGCCACTGCCAATCACTCCTGGCCATGTAGCAAAGCCTCCTGCAAGAATACTGATGAGACCAACTTCCCTGCAAGGAAAGATACTTCTGGAGCAGCATTGCTAGATCCTCAGTCTACTCCCAGAGAAGATGTGTGGGGCTTTATGCTTTGGGAATTTCCTGGGAGCCACAGACTCTGCAGATATGTTTACCCTGAATGCAGAGCACAGGGCCAAGCTGGTATGCAAGGCTTATGCTCATAGACCCTTCTCTGTGGATTCAGGACTGAATTTAGGAGCAAGTTCTATGTTATACTGCTAGAGACATCCAGGAACAACATCCCTTTACCGTCTGGTTTTATGATGAGCATTCTACAGACTCCTGTGAAACTGCAAGCTCCTTCTGAGGGGAGCTTGGGGAAGGATTTGCTTCTGAGAAAAGCTTGGTTTGGAGCATGACCTGAATCAGTCACTGCAGTCAGCAGCCAAAGATGGAGACAAGGAGGTCTGGGTTGCTGCTGACTGGCATGAACTTGTTTTTTGTGGGGCATGACAGTCTGTATTTATCACTTGTTCCTGGTGAAGAAAGATGATGGCAACGTGATCAGCTGCATCAGAGTGCAGCCTATCCCAAATCTTGCCTGGTTATTTTATCTTTACTATTAAAGACAAAAATAACATAAACATTATATCCATGATGACAGAACAGGTTTTAAATGTTGTAGGAGAGCAGAAGAGCATGCTAACACTCTTCCAAGAGAATTCCCATGGAGTAAGGCTCAAACACCATCATTATTCCTGAATGCTCACCATTAGTCATCACTTTCCATGGAAGCCCCCTGCTCCTGTTTGGTGCCCAGGCATTATCAATCAGGGGGAAAAGGTGTCAAGGTCAGGCTCAGGACTGACAGTCACCCTGTAGTTCCCATCCGTGGTGACCCTGCCAGCAACAGAGCACCACAGCATGGGAATGTGCTCCCAACAAAGCAAACAAAGGTGGATCTGAACAAACTGCCTCTCCAAAAGGCTGCTTTGTGGTGCCCTTTGAGCAGTGCCTTCCCCAGTTAACGTTTATGCTCACAGATCCCTACACACACACAGTGTCTATTATAGCCTCCAGTGCACTTGGGGTGAATGATTAACGCTGCTGGTTCCACCTTGCCACTCACCTTAGTCCTCCAGCTCGCTCACTGAGGGTGGTGTCTCCACCACTACTTTCCTACCCCACTTTCTATGGCCATATCACTAAAAGCAGCTTCAGCCCTGCTTCAGTTGGGTGTTCTAGCAGGTTCCAGCAGCTAAATGCCCATCCTCTCTATTCGTTCCACACGCCACAGCTATTCTTCATCGCAAGCAAAGAGTGAACAGATGGGAAGAATGATACCAACACCTGAAATAACAGTGACATCAGGACTCTGCTCCACAGCCCGTCTGCACCCACCTCTCCTTTCCTCCCATTCAATTTTTCAGGCAGTCCCATGTCTTGCCTTGGAGCAGGGAAAATGTGAGCATAGGTGATGGGACAACAGCTGGAAGTTCCCACCAGTGCTTGCTTTAAGCCATTTGCTTGGTTTGGAAGAAATAAATAGTAAGGGGCACTGTTATTTTATTTTTTTCTCTCCTCATGTGTTCTTATTTGTACTCATCTCCTATATGAGGGCTCCCAAAGCTCTCTCAGGCATGAAGCCAGCTACTTTTGCACCCAAGGCAAGACAAACTCCTCTACTTGAATGATAACATTTCCCCACTTCCTCCTGTTTTCTTCTGGATCATCAGGAAATGTAAACAGCATCCTGTTAATGACGTTAGAGGTTTGCATGGGAGACAGATTCAGCACTGTTATCCTGCACCAGCTGAGGAACTGAACCTACAGACAGCTCAGCCTCCAACAGTCTCAAGCATCACAACAGTTAAAGTCTGCTCTTGGCCACAATTAACATAATTATGAAAACATTGGTTGTAAAATCCTCCTTCATATTCCAATCCTAATACATTTTGTAATGACAGCCTGAAAGAAGAGGAAAAAGACTGGCAGATGCTCCCAGACTCAGTGGCGTTAGAGGAGTGCAGGTGAAGCTGCTCTTGGCCAAGTTTGACCACAGACAGTCCACCACTGCTCCTGTCCTCTCAACACCTACTCTATCCACAGCATGCTACCTGTGTTGCTACTGTTGGGTAGAAATTTTGTTGAAACACAGGATCTGGGGGGCTTCAGAAATGACAACAAAGTATGGGGATGAACTCTCTTTAACAAGAGCCTTTTTGGTAGGCGCCATTTCTCACCAAGCTTCCCCTTGAGAAGGAGCTTCTTTGAAATAAATCCCTTTGCAAAAGGTGTCACTGCTCCTCATTAAGAGCCCTTTGGGTCATTTAATGCAAATTTGATTCTGAACAGGAGACGTTCTTGGAGACATTACCTCCTACCAGCAGTCTCTGGCCACAAAGCTTTCTCTAAAAAGGACCACCTGATGTGATGAAAGGAGCAGTGCTCTTTGTTTTCCTCTCCTAGGCATACAATGGTGAGATTGAATATTTGGCTCTGGTGCAGCTGCTGTAGAAGTGAGAAGCCTGGACATTCGACTACTGTAAAGCAACAGGAATTGTTCTCCTTGCTGGTGGACAACCAACTCGGCAACAAAAAGTACTGGAAAGAAGCAGCAGCAGCACATTTGCCTCTCTGCATCAAGCACTTCCAGAGTGACCAAAAAACCAACAGTGCGCCAGCATCCTCCTCAGACCCTAGAGCACTGCCATTCCTGGCTCACAGCCTGTATTCCACCTTCTTTCCAGGAGAAACCTCTTGGAATCATACAATACTTCACAGACTTGCCAACCACTAGGACCCAAAAGGGAAACTTACTCCCATCCTTTTATAGCCATGATGGGTAGGTTTCTCAGTTGGCATGAATCAGCCTGACCAGTGACTAACCAGCACACAGCTTCACCTGGGGGCTGTGTGTCCTCAAAGCTTGTGTAAAGGAAGAGCCAAACCTAACTGCCAGCTGGGTGGTGTTTGCAGCTCAGGCATAGCCTATTTGGCAGCTGGGCTACCACACAAGTTGTGCTGAAGACTTCTGCGATACCCCATTAGAGAGTCTTCACAAGTCCCAGCAGAAAGCAAATGTCAACTTTCCATTTTCCATGTAGAAATCAAAAGGAAACAAACCTTTTTTTTTTTTTTTTTTTTTTTTTTTTTTCCCCTCCCTAAAGCAACTTCTGGGATGAGCAATGATTTTATTGTGCTATTAATATGATCATAAACAAGAACAACTTGTTTATAGGCCCAAGTGCTTCATTACTTACTCGCTGACTTGGTAAAAATCACCGTGGCATCAGTATAAAGTGCAAAATAGGCCAGATCATTGTAGCCATGTTGTAAAATCATTTGGGCAGGTGACCTTTGAACAAAGGCAATTGATAGCTCCAAGGCAGCTGTACAACAGTAAAGATAATAGTTGTCCACAAGCCACCAGACCTGTAGGAGAGCAAATACGAGCCATGGCTGGGAAGGAGAGAGAGCACTAAGGGGACTGAGAAAGGTTTGGGAAAATGGAGCAAAAATTGATCTCCAAGTGTCTGTCAATCAGCCTTGTTTGGGGATGAGGAGGGGTGAACCTGGTCTCAGAAGGTGATGGTGATGGTGTTAAGATAGCCTGGGCAAGGTCCCACCAAAGACAGCTGCAGCCTGGCTAGAACCAGGCAAGGCCAGGCAGCAGGTGCCCGTGGGAAGCCCATAACCTCTGGAGGAGCTGGAGAGTCTGATTCTTCTTGGGTTTGGGACTCATCATCTCCACTGCTGTCACTCCAACCATTCCAAGTCCTGTAAGCATGCAGCCTGAGCTGAACTGTGCAATCAGGCACCTAGAGGCTGTAGAAGCAGGACTGAGCTGGAAAGATCCAAAATTTCCTGTGTTTTTTGTTCATGTCTACTGGGGTGAACGTTCCTCTTTTCCATGTAATTAGACCTTCAAAGGGACACGGATCCCTGCAGGGAAGGTCTTCAGAATGGCAGATGGGGAAAGTGTAGAATCATAGAGTCAAACAGGTTGGAAGAGACCTCCAAGTTCATCCAGTCCAACCTATCACCCAGCCCTATCCAATCAACTAGACCATGGCACTAAGTGCCCCATCCAGTCTTTCCTTGAACTCCTCCAGGGATGGTGACTCCACCACCTCCCTGAGCAGCCCATTCCAATGGCAAAGTAACGGCTGGAAGGTGCGTGTGGAGCTACTGCGTGGCTGATGTGCACAGGATGAACTTCCTGCGTGCCAGCTCCTCTGGGGTGGGCCATGACCAGAGGAAGGACAACCTCTCCTCTCTGTGGAGCTGTGCAGATGGTGCTGCTTCTCCCATCAAGGCCAATTTGGAGACAGAAGTCCACACGGATGCCTTCTACTTCGGGGCAGGAAAAGATCAGAAGACACCAGCGAGAAATGAATAACCACAGTTGTGGCTGATGCCGTCCAGCGAGTGCAGGGAGCAAGCAGGAAGGAAAAATTACACACGTCCTGCTTGTTTCACTTCTTGTCCCTCTGCCTCCTTTCGTCAGCCACCAGCCCCCGGAGCATCCCGACGCCCGCTCGACTGTTACCAGCAGGCAATAAATAAAACTGCTGGAGCCACTGGTGTCAACATCTTGGCATTGTTTGGGTCTTCTTGTTTGCCTTTAAAATAACTCTTCTCCTTGGGGTCACACAGACAAAAAATTGAGGACCCCCTGCCATCAGCCATGGAAATCAGTTTGCCACAACTTCTCTTACAGTGCCTTTTTTTTTTTTTTTTTGTGCCTACGAAACCTGGGCTCCGGGGAGCTGCCTGGGAGCATTACTCATGCAGCACTCTGGGCTCCTGGTTCCTCCTGCCTGCCCATGTCCCAGCATGTCACCTTGGGTGACTGCAGGTCACTTGAGCCCGGGCTGCATCACCCATACGCCTGAGTCACAAAAGCACAGTTTGGGCTGGATTTGGGGGTGGTGCCACCACCCATTGCCCATTGTCTTGATGCCCAGAGGCAGTTTGGGCTGGATTTGGGGGTGGTACCACCCATTACCCATTGTTGTGATGCCCAGGGGCAGTTCAGGCTGAATTTGAGGGTGGTACCACCCATTGCCCATTGTTGTGATGCCCAGGGGCAGTTCAGGCTGAATTTGGGGATGGTGCCACCCATTGCCCATTGTTCTTGATGCCCAGGGGCAGTTCAGGCTGAATTTGGGGATAGTGCCACCCCTAGCCCATTGCCTTGATGCCCAGGGGCAGTTAGGGTTGGATTTGGGGATGTTGTTACATATCACTCATTTTCCTGAGTCACAAAGGCATAGTTTGGGCTGGATTTGAGGACAGTGTCACCCTGCCAAACCTGTGCTGCTAACTTATCTGCTATATGGCCATGCCTGGCTCTGCTGTGGATTTTGGCAGGCCAGAGAGTGGAAAAATAAATGATGCGGGCTCGGGTCTGCAGTTAGAGCTTGACCGCATAAACATGGTGTGCCACTGCTGAACCTGGCACTGGAGCTCGCCATGATGCAAGCTTTGGTTAATGAAGCTGTGAAGGTGCTATAATTGCTCCTCCAAACACAGCTTTCAACCATACTCTTTGCTAAAAGAGTGACTTGAACTCCCACATTGCCCTGACACGGCTACACTGAGGGACCAGTTGCTGAGCTGCAGCAGCACTGGAGGGGACCAAGCACCCCAGTGGCTGGAGCATCTCCTTTCCTCCAGCAAGGCTTGCATGGTGGAAAGCATCATCCTCTATCTGAGCTGAGTTGTGACTTGATGTCAGATTCACTCTCTCTCATCATCTTTAGCCTGTTGTTTATAATAAAAATCAAGCGATCCATCTCTTCTGACAAGAGGAAAAGTTGCTGCAGGAAGCCCTGGACAGGTCAACTTCTATATTAAGGAACTATTACTTGACAGCTTCCTGGCCATAAATAGCTGTCCAGCCAGGCTGGGGATTTTATTTAGAAATAACAAATACAGCAGGCCATAGAAGTAACTTCATGACCTTGTTACCACTTTATTTCCCACCCATCTTCCCACTTCAGTATGGTCTTCCCCTCATCCCAAGACCCCTCAGGAATTTCAGGGACCACCTGCATGCCCCTAGCAGAGCATATCTCCCCATTGCCCACCTCCTCAGGGCAGCTCCAAGAAGCTGTAGAAATGCACTGCTGCCAGCTTTTGGATGACTGATGTAGATTTTGCATCTCTCATGATCCTCTGATACAGCTCAGCTCCATGAAATGATTTTCTACTTGACTTTCATTAAAATAATGGCAAAAGAATCCCTGCCTTGGATGGCTGAAAGCTGGAAATCCTCCTTTTGAAACATTCCCCAAACTGGATGGAAACAATCACACCTCAAACACATCCTTTAGCTTTCAGTCCTTCAGTCCTTCCTCTTAACTTTTGGGTGGGCTGACTCTGGATTTTCTAATGCTCAGAGTTGGCAATCTCAAAACAGAACAGGAAATACAACAGAGGGAAAAAAAGTCAGGATTTTTATTATTATTGGGAGGTTTTGACCTTTTTTTTTTGTGGTTTGCTTAAAACAATAATAATAATTAAAAAATCTTCGTTTTGGAGCTGGAAAAGAAAGAGCAGAGTGTTTATTTCATGTCTGACTCATCAGCTCGGTGTTGATACTCTAAATGCTTCAGAAGCTAACACTCTATAGAGATGATGGTTTTGAATATAAAACAGTAAATGTTTAAAACAACTTTTCTTTTTTTTTTTTTNGAGGCCACACAGTTTACATTTTAATAAAATTAAGTTATTTGGTGCCACGTTATTACAGTCTTTATTGGAAAGTGGAATAAATTGCACACAGAGGAGTCATAGGAGGGAGAAATCACTGCGAATAAACATAGATTCTGGGATGCATTTATTTGCTGGTTTCATCTCAAAGGAGGAAGGCTTTCCTCAGCCTAAGGGAGGCAGCCCTGGGGTTCTGGTCTTGGGGAGGCATCCCTGGGTCACTCCAGCTGAGGATGAGCTCTCAGGAGAGCTGGTGCCACAACAGTGCTATCCTGACTCCATCCACCCAGCGTTTTCCATGCACATCCTCCAAGAGAAACCTGTCCTGCGGCCACTGCTTGACACCCCACAGTCCCGAAGCGCCGGGGCAGCTTCCTCCTGCCCGCCGGCTCTTTGCAGGGCCAGCCAAAAGCGTTGGTCCCGAGGCTTTCTGCTGGAGGTTGGGGGCTTTTTAGGCCAGGGCCAAGGCACACCAGGAGTCCTGCCGGAGGGGCACGCTCAGCCCAGGCTGTGAGGCCATGGTGGTGGGGGAGAAGGTGTAGTCCTCAGGCTCAAATTTGAACTCGCTGTGGCCGCCAGCCAGCGCCTCGTCTGACTGGCTCTGTGCCTGCCCAGGAGGGAAACAGAAGGTCATTAGAAAGCTTGTTATTGACCAATGGGCCACTCTTCTCCTTGTCAAAATGTGGTGATAGGACTAGGGTGGAGTATGAACAGGGTAGGCTATCCCTGATGCTGCTGCTGCTCTTTGGAGGAGCCTAAAACTGAGCAAGAAGTGTGCTCCATCTCCAGCAAGGACAGAGATCAAGTGAGGAAGAGGCATCCTGGAGCCCATCTGCACTTGACTAAATATGTCCAGTTTGGAGATATCTAGGCACATTAATGTTTTTTAAGAGCACAGCATGAATCAGATTTATCAGTTCCAACTCCAAATCCCTCTTCCATACAGTGCAGCTGGCACTCTACCAGGCACTTGGATGCTGGAGCTGAGCTTCCCCTCCATGCACACATATACAGTCTGGGGAGGGCTTCAACCCAGAATAAAGATGGTGCTGGGTCACAAAAGTTTGCTGTGTGGGTTGATTTAGACACATTTTTAGCTCCACCAAGGCAAAACAACAACTCAGCTGAAAGGAATCCTTCGGGCAGAAGCACAGCCTTGCAACCCGGGTTCACTGACAGCATTGCAGCTGGGTGAGCACTAAGTACCTTAGGGCTATAAACCACAGATAACATCTGCCCAGGGAGCCTTCTCTTGAGAGTTACAGGTCTTTCCACCCTGGGTTGATCCCATCAACTTGACAGGGCTGTAACTTCCAGGATTTCACAGAATCACAGACTGGTTTGAGGTGGAGCAAACCTTTAAGGGTCATCTAATCCACCCACCCTGTGGTGAGGAGTAACATCTTCAACTAGATCAGGTTGTTTGCAACCTGATCAGGTTGTTTTCAACTAGATCCTACATTTCATGGCAGGAGAATGGAATGGAAGCCATCTCTGAGTCAAAGATGCTTTGCCACTTCCACAGCAGCAGGGTTTGGATGTCCCAGCTCCTCACTGCAAAATGGAAGAGCCCATGGGGAGCCAACAGACTGGAGTCCTTCCTGATCTGCAGTGCCTTGGCTTGTGATCTCCGTCTTCTTCGATCTGAGGCAGCCAACCAGTCTGGTGGCCCTCAATGTAATGAACCAATTGCTTAACCTCATCAAAACCAGCAAGTGCAGAGGTGTGTGGAGCATCCACTGGAGCAGATGATAGCTGTGGGCCCCTGTGCCTTACCTGGGACACTGACACAATGGTTTGTCCAGGATACTGCGAGGTTGTGCTGGGCTCTGACTTTAAAGTGACCGTGCTGTCTGAGTTCGTGATGGAAGAAGGGGAGTTAGTGGCCGAAGTTGTAGACCCTGAAAGACAATCAGTAAATGATGATGAAGGAATGTAGGTGAAGATCTGCTCTCCAGTCTTGTATTTTACTGGCTGCCATCACATCCCATGGCACAAACTGAGGCCTTGAGTAACCTGTACTAGTGGGAGGTGTCCCTGCCTATGGCAGGGGGTTGGAACGAGATGATCCTTGAGGTCCCTTCCAACCTTGCCATTCTATGATTCTATGATTCTATGAAACTCTGTTTTCTTTCTCCACTGCATCTCTGTCAGGGTAATGCTTTGTATTTGGCTGCCAAGATGATGGTGGAGGAGAGGAGCAGCCTTTCACAGCCCAGGAGTGCTGGTCCTGGTGTTAGCTGGATGGTCTAATGCTGAATGTATCATGATACCTTCCCCTCAACATTAATTGTGTTGTTCCCAGCCCTGTGTTTTCCCCTTACTCGATGGTAGCCCAGATCTTCTTGAACCTGAGCGCTGCTGGGCTGGAGCTGGGTGCCCACAACACAGAGGAACCTCATGGGAGTATGACAGCAGAGAGATTTCCCACCCAATATCCTCCTTCCATGTGATACATATGCATAAATGCAAGCCCTACATCTATGGCAGCCATCAAAGGAGAAAAAAAAAATCACAATGTGGTTTTCTAATCATCAGAATTCCTTGCAGAAGATGGGGTGAAGTGAACTGTACTTCAAGCTCCTATGATGGATCATAGCAGTACTGTACCTGTTGAGGTTTTGCCTTTGGTAATGTTTTTAGGCTTCCTTTTCCTTGTCTGGATGCTTTCCTTTTTCATGGCCAGAGGTCGTGGTACCTTGACATTGATAAAGTTTGGAAGCATTAATATTGCAGTTTATTTATCTCCTTCCCACACACGTGTTGCTCTCCTATTTATGTGCTGTAGGTTCATGCAAAGCACCTAAAGTCCTTGTCCTTCACTAAGTGCTATTTTTCTCTGCAGCAGGCCTTGGCTGGAAGATGTATAAGGCTAACAGCTGAAGTTTTCCCACAAATTCAGTTTTTCCCTCTATTTCCTATTTTCCTTTTCCTGATTTATTAGTGACCTTTATGACAGGACTCTATTAAATTATGCTGACAGACTGAGAGCCTGCAGAGCCCTCAGAGGGAATGGTCATGGGATAAAGAGACTTGGAGCTTTATGGCAGAAGTTTGAAGAGGCCTCTATGGAGGAATGAAGTCTCCTTTTTTGGCTGATGGACATGTTACCAACAGTTCCCATCCTCTGTGGATCAATGTTATCAGCCAACCTCCATGTGGACTCCTTCATATACTTCACGCATTCCAAATTACCACATCTAGAAGAAGTATCCTCTTTAGTCTGGGTTTGGGGAGTTTCAGTCTGCAGCTTCAGAATGCCTGGTAAACTTCCTTTTTGAGGAGCAACTTTGCAAACAGTCTAATTAAGAGCCACCCAATGGCAGAGATCTCCTCTCTATGCAGGTACCTCCTGAGGGTGTTCTGATATCCCCTAAGACTTATTCTGGAGAGCCTCAGCAGAGTGAGCTTTTAGCTGTTCAATAAGGTATGAGAGGGTTACAGCTCTTCTGGATCAAATCTAGAGGTTGGTCTCTCCAGACTTGCTATCCTGGACCTGTTGGGCTGTGATCCCAGTGCCCAAAGGATCCCTGCCAGTGCAGATGTGTTCCTCACCCCATGGAGCTTCATGTACAGCCCGCAGGCGTTGCAGACAGGCTCCCCTTCGGCATTCCTTCTCCAGAGGGTGGTATTGGTTGTGTGGCAGTTAGTGCAACATAGGCCAGCACGTCTGGATGAAGACTTAAAAACAAGCAAACACACACATGAGTGCACACAGAGGAATGAAAAATTGGGAATTTTTTCTTCATATAAAAATAAAATCTCCAGTTACACCGGTTTCCTGGAAAATGTGAAGCACGCCCGATAGCCAAATTCAGATCAAAGAAATGACATTCAAATGAGATCACTCTAATTTGCAAGTGGTTTTTTGGGGTTTTGTTGTTGGTTTGTTTGGTTTTTTGTTTTTTTGTTTTTGTTTTTATTGAGCTTGATAGCCTGGCAAACATTCTCACAACTCGTTTCCCAGACTTCCAACAAATCTGCTGTAATTGATCAGGGATCAGAGCACAGAAAACTTTCCTTCAGGAGACCCACTCAGAGAAAGAGATGGAAGATGCCAGCCATGCTTTAAGCACACAAAGAGAAATTCTCATCCTTTAAATAAACTCTTCTGGTTTTCTGCATTCGTAACGACCACCAAAGTCAGCAACATCCCAATTAATCTCTGGTTTAAGACAATTGGAATCAGTTGGCTGAAGTGAGCAGGACCAAACCAAACTGGCCCGTGGTGGGAGGTTACTTTTTGCAAGTTTTGCAGATAATCTGTTCCCTTACAGGCTGCAGAAACGCTGTGCAAATGTTAATTAATGGCATATTTTGTGAGTGCAGTGATTGCTGGCTCTTAAATGTTAGTACTTGCAAATGGAGAAGGAAAATATTCTGGCAGAAGCAGAAAACTCGTGTCTGACAACCCTACTCTGAGCCACTGGAAAATTCACAAGTGTCTATGTAGAGACCTGTCAGCAAAATTGGCATGTCATTTGGAAGTCTCCTAACACTAGGTACTCAAACTATTGCCATAAAGGACTTCAGTAAGCGCAAGATACCAGTGGCATAAGTGATATCACAGGATTTCCACATTCAGGTGCTTGGTTATCTTCTTCAGCCTTGAGAAAAATCACTTTGATTCTTCTCAAAGGCAGATGATAGGTGATGCAGGCAATAAAGAACTCCCTGTTTGTTTATTCTTCCATTATTGCTTGCTATCATGTCTGAGCAATATAACGAATGAGGTGGGAAGAGGAGGAATAAAAATAAAGTGTTTTTACAAGGTTAGCAGTCAAATAAAGATCAGCTTTGAGTTTCGAGAGGCACAAGTGACGTGCCCAAGCTTTGATTCTCTGGTTGCTCAGCAAAGAGGTCTCTGCAACTATTTGCAAATAATGGTGTTGCTTTGGAAATGATTTAACTTGCAAGAAATAACCAGGCAAAAATAATCATGCACCGAGGTGTGAGCTGACAAGCCTGGCACAGAGGAAGGGGGCAGCAGTCCTTGTCCCTGTTATGGGACATGGTGTCTCAGCAAGATCCTGAGCAGCTTCAGAGCTTTCTTAGAGCCTGATGTTCATCCCTGAAGCCAGGAGAGACCTCACCCTATCTGGGAGCAGAGGGAGATGTCAAGCACCCAAAAGGTGCAAGGGTTCTATGGTCCAAGTCCTGCTGTGGGTGCAGAGGGGAATTTGGAGGCACTTAGCCGTGGGATAACAGTGCTCGGTGTGGGCCAGTGAGATCTGTCATCACCTGTGGATGGAGGAAGGCCAATGCAAAGTGCTTTGGAAAGCCCCAGGATTTCTGGATCACCACAGGTCCCTGGGAGAAAGGGACACACTGTCCCTATATGCAGACAAGGTGGCAATGAGTCCTCTAGCTCTGTGGCTGAGGGAATGCCAGCCCTGCCAGAGCAATGCCCACCCTACCAGCACTCTGCTGTGACATGCCTAACTTCTACATCTCTTCCACATCTCTTCTGCATCTCCTCTGTGGGCTGTCTCTTCCACACACAGCCAGGAAGAGCAGAAGACATCCTCCATGACAAAATCACACAATTTAAACCCCAGAAAATCCATGAGAACCTAGCCCTGCACCACGACCTGCCAGATTAGGAAGAAGGAGATGGTCAAGGCCACCGTTGTGTGCTGAAGGACAAAGGTACAATACATTATTGCTGGTTTCCCAGCAGTTCCCTTAAAACAAAATGCATTTCTGCCTGCCCCCACCCAGCTGCCTTTGTACCATTCTGACCTTGTCTAGGAAGTTGTTGACTTCAACATTGTGCTGCAGTGTTTATTTATACAAATGCAGCATACACTCAAACAAAAACTCTTCACAGACCAGGCCTGACAGCCAAGTGCTGCTGATAAGCTCAAGGAATGGTGATTTGGTGCCTGTTGAACTGACCATGTGTGAGCACTGCTTGGAAAGACCAAAAAACTCAGAGCCAGCAGGGCAGAGCCTTCCCAGGGAGGCCAAAACCATCAGAGACCTTGTTTCACCTTCTTTGCAAAGGTGGAAATGAAGCCACAGGGTTTCACAGGGGGAAAAACCCTTCTTACCCCAAATTTAGTCATTTCCCTCTCCCTCTTGCCAGTAGGAAAGAGGTGACCCAGTGCTGATGATAGGAAAGAAGTTGCAGCATAGCATGCTGAGATATCTGAGCTCAGCTCCTGCTAGCAGATAGATCCAAGGCTCAACATCCTCTGAGGTCTGTCTTTGTTACTATGACTCTGGGCAAACCTGCACCTTGGAGGGTAAGAGAGCACCAAGATCTGATGGTTGGGAGAAGGCCTAGGTGTGGCTCTAAGGACCTGTTGCATTGTACCAGGCTGTGATCTGTCCCATCCCCAACTCGTGAAAAGTGTCCTCAAACCCACTACTCATTTCAACCTGTAAAAAAAGGGCAGCTGAAAAAATACCCTGTGCTGCATCTGCTCCCCTTGCTGCAGCTCTGCTCCTCACACAGGGGAACTGCACATGCCAGGATGGAGTCATCCACCTAGGTTTCAAACTGAGAGTAGATTTAGGTTAGATGATAGGAAGAAATTCTTCACTGTGAGGGTGATGATACACTGGCCACAAAAGATGTGGAGGTCTCATTTCTGGAAGTGTTCAAGACCAGGCCAGATGGGGATCAACTAGTGGCAGATGTCACTGCAGGAGGGTCAGAACTAGATGATACTTCAGGTCCCTTCCAACCCAAACCATTCTATGGTTCTATGGCCTCCACTAGATGCTCCAGGAGGATAAAAGCAATCTGACTTCTAGAACTAAGGTATCAGCTTGTGAAGTACACCCAGAATTTTTTCCTGGAAGAGATACTACCTAAAATGCAGTGCTGCTTCCATCCACTATGAAGAGAAATCCTTTCCACTGAAAGCCACAATGCTTTTATCCACAGGCTGTAGCACAACACCTGTCCAGGCTGCTCTGTGGATGTTGCCTTTGTCTCAAACAAGAGAAGCAGGACATTAACTGGAAACTACACTGCTATTCCTCACTCTCTCCCATGCAGGAGCAGGCTGAGCTGCAGGATGTCACTGCCCCAGTATTATCTGGGCCACATCAACTACTCCAGGGCTTTCAGTGGGACTTTGCTTTGTGAAAACACAAGTCAGAATAACTCCCAGTGCAGTTTCTACTCACAGAACAAAGGTCGTAATGTAAAGGACAAAGGCAACCATTTTTCTTTCCCATGTCTGTATTTCATGGCATTGTAAAAGAGTAGACTTCATCATTCTTAAAGCAATGGTGTGTCACTACAGTCACTGCTCTGCTCCCACCTAGACCCTGCATGTGAGGTTGTAAGCAAGGGAAACATCCCCCACCATGAAAATCATCCAGGGGAAGAAGCATCCCAAGCCACAAGGATGCAGGTCACTCCCTCAGTGGTGCATTTGCAGAACATGCTTGCCACCTTCTCGTCCATCATTAAGGCATCCCCCCTTCTCTGATGGGACCTAGCTTGTTGCTGCATAACATTTCAAACCCTTGAGCAAATCCTAGATTTTGTCATGTTTCATTCCAAACTCAGGGTGGAAAGTCAAAATTCCTACCCCTTTTTCAATCCATAAAATAAAATCCCCACAATTATTTCGGTGCTACTGAAGTATTTCCCCTGGATAAGAGTCAGCTCTTTTATTTGAGCTTTATCATCATCGTGTTCATCACCACAACAATAATATTTTTTTTTAAGGGCTAAACAATAATAATTAAAAAAATGGAAGCGCTTTGGTAGCTCCCAGCAAGTTCTGCTCATCCATGGGAAATGGCCTTAATTCTTCAAACCAGAGTTCTCCATCAGAAAACTTAGTTGAAATGTTTGCTGAAGAATTCCTCACAGATGTTACATGTGGGTCTCTAGCAGAGGAGCAGGCAAGGAGCTTGAGGTCCCCAAATGCTACCTGCACCATGAAAATAAAATCCTCTCAAGTGATAAAGCTCACAGAAGTAAAATGCTCTATATCGCTGAGATATGTCTAATTCCTTTGAGGAAAAGCTGTTTAAAACAAAACAAAACAAAAACCCCCAAACCCCTGGAAATTCATCCAGTACCACATTTTGGTGATTTAAACTGGCTAATGCTTATCTCTCAATGAATGGAGAGTGTTTGCTCTGAAGAAATCAGCAGCGTAACGAGGAGATCTGCAGCGCAGCAGTGACCAAAGCTCGCTGCTGAGACGCAGACTTAATATCATTATATTAAAAGGAGACCAGGAGGGTTTGGGTGAGACAGGAAAATCTCATCAGGGAATGCTAAATGTTTCACAGAAATGCCTTCATTAGTTGTGATGAACATAACAGGGTGGTTTTCCACTGAGCCACTGCTCATTTCATTCTGCAAATCCAGAGCTGCGTTTCCGGAGACAGCATCAGAATGAAGCATCTTGCCCAATCCCAACTTACTATTTATTTTTATCTTTTTTTTTTTCCTTTCTCTTCCTTTTTTTTTTTTCATCTTTTTCTGACACAGAAACTTGTCATTGTTGGGCTATTGCTAAGGACTTGGTTTGCAATGCTAAAAGAGAAAAGTGTGGGAATACACCCCGAGTGAAAGCAAAAAGAGCTCCCGGCTGTTCCCCAGCACAGCTCCTACAAACATCCTGTTTGGAATGATGGTTTCTGATGACAGGCTCGGAAACCAAAACTGTTACCACCAAATTTAAACATCCCAAAGTGACTTTACTGAAAAAAAAAAAAAAGGAAGCTCCTTTCCTCTCTCACGACGGGATCCCAATTGGAGGAAGCCAAATATCACATAGAGGGGAAGATAAACGTTTTAACCTGCAAAGAAACCTTGCAGGAACTACCAAACCCCAAATTTCCCTCTTAGATGGGTCTGTGAAGGCAGTGTGGGAACTGGACTCCAGCCTGCTCCCATCATGAGCTGCCACAAACCTGGACCAGCTCTGTATCAATCCTGTCACCCGTTAACTACCCCGCTCAGACCTCATGTGTCTGCATGAAAAACTAAGAAATAATAATAATTATAGAATAAAAATCAACATGTCCACCACAGGAATGAAGTTGGGAGCTGCCCACCGAATTCCAGATCATAGATGGGGCTGATCAACCCTGACTTAGCTGTAGTGTAGTCCCTTGGTGCAGCCCCAGGATCCCTCCAGTCCCTGCTGTCCCTTCTCCACGTTGACCACCAGCCAGCAATCTCTCCACCTTTACTCCCCTCCTGACCCAAGCCAGTTATGTGGGAGAACTAATGGTCAAACAGGCCATAACACAGAGACCCCAACAGCATGGACACATGACAGTCCCCCAGCTCCTGCCTTCCCCTGCTCCAGCCACCCCCCTGGTTGATCCCTGTGGATTTCCCCACTCTTACCAGCCTCTTCTGTGGCTTGAGTGGCCGGTTGATGCCATTCATTTTGTGGTAGAGCCCACAGGCGTTGCACAGGTAGTGCCCAGTGCCGTCCTTCCTCCAGAGTGGTGTGGACATGGCCCCGCAGTTCACACACTCCCGGCCATCCCCGGGGAACTCCTCCAGGTACTCTGGAAGAGATATCCAAGGTGTGAGGGTCAGGAACCACCCCCAATGCGCAGGGCCACCCAGGGACCCTGTGGGAGAGAGTCCCTAATCCTCTGTGCCCCACTACTGCTCCGTGAGGAGCAATCCTTGCTTGCTGGGGAGTGTACCTCCACTCTACAAAAGGTGAGCCAAAGGCCTTTATTCCATCCACACCTTCATCTTTTAATATTTTGCTCAAAGGCACCATATTCCCCCATGCCTTCCCCAAAAGATCCCAAAGGGTTGAGCTCCACTGAGGTTTCCCTGCAACTGGAACGGGCAGGAGACCGCGGTGTTATCCCTGCCTCGGGCACAGCCAGGGCTTCAAAAAGAAATTAAAGGGATGGTTAAAATGGGGCGATTTTCCTAATTTCCACTAAGGCGCATTTGTGGCTGGTCGGTTAGATAGCCCCGCCGGGGAAGAGCTCGGGGTTGGTCACGGAGTGATGCCACGATGCGACTCCGTTCGCTCGTTGGCTCCCCCAGAAAGCATCTCCTGACTCCCGCGTCCCCCAGCTCCTACCAGCGAGGCTTTTGCTCACTTTTCTCCCCTGCCATGAAAGCCCCGGGAAGAAGCTGCGGGGTCGCCCTCTCCTGAGCCGCGTCCCCGGTCTACCTTTGCCTCTCGGCAAACAGGCAACTCAGAGTGAAACCGACTGAGGGTCGGTCTCATTCCTCTGGCCGCTTTTTTCCATTTGAAATAATTGAATTGTTTAATTCCTAAGAAAACCCATGATAGTATTAATAATGATCTACCGGAAAGAAAAAGGAAAAAAAGAAAGAAAAATAAGAGGAAAGGAAGAAAAAAAAAAGGAACATGAAAACAGGATTAAAAATCGGGAAATAGAAAATAAAAAAAACAACTACTACTACTACTAATTAAAAGAACCCACACAAACCCTACAATAATTCATTAAAGGAAAAAGGGAGGGAAAAAAATAGTTTACGCTACTTAAGAGCGGTTTACACTACTGGAGAGCAAAAATAAACGGCAGAGAGGACGGAGGCCACTCTCCTGACTCCCAGACTTACAAATTCAGAGCGCAGCAGGGATTTCTGCACCTTCCCCTCCTTCGGCAGCAGCGGGGCTATCCCTTCCCGCACAACGCAACAGATTTTCTCAGACAAAGAGAAAATACTGGAAAGAAACGGCTGCCGAACACCTCCGGTGTGGGAGCAGAAGCCGAGCCGACGGCAGCTCGGAGGGGAGGGGGACTGCTTCCCCCCTTTAACTTTGTTCTTAGGGCAAAGATAAGATCATTCGGTTCACCACAGTAAAGATGATAACGCAGCTGAGATCCTGAAGTGGGTTTTAAAGGACTTTGCAAATCACCGCATGAGGAGGATGGTGAAACACACCCCACCCGGGGTTATAAACCCTGCACACCCTGTGTCCTTTTAAATCAAGCCCCAAACTTTTATTTGCTGGGGGTTTGATTTGAAAAGGCCTCTTCGGTGTGGAAGGGTAGGAATTGAAGTGAAGTTTATTGCTCAACGCCTGAGCGCGTTTCAGTGTCTGTCGGAAGGCCTCAGCACAGATGCAGCTGGGGACCTGTTTGGATGGAGGCGAATGAGGAGCCCGAGAGTCTGTTCAAATATAAACTAATTTACCACAATAAATTACTTAAAAGGGAGGGAGCTATAAATCTGCCCCGTTAATTTAAACACAAGGGTAAGTATTGGAGCACAGGCACAAAGTCGATATTGTGGGAAGGTGGAGGGGGGCAAAAAGGTTGAACGGCCTCTGCTCCTCTGTCCTTCAGGAGAATTGCTCCTTTGAAAAGCGGTCTTTGCCCTTCGTGTCACAGCCCCACATCCCACCTCTGTCCGAAGTCAGCCACGCACCCTCAGTGCCCTGACCATCTCTCCATCCCTGGATAAAATCATCCCCTCCTTTCCCGTCGGGCATGCCAGAGGGAGAAGCTCATCCCATGGCCGTACCAGCAACACGCCCGGGTGGGGGATGGAGATGGCTCCAACCCGGCGCTGAGAGTCGGGAAACGGCCTCGGTCCACCGAGGTAACCGTGAACGGCGACTGCAACCTACCGAAGGTGGACCTGCGGCCGGGTAAAGCCGCCTGCCTCGTCTGCAGGCTGTGCAGGACGCTGCTCTCAAAGTGTCCGGCCGTCCAGGAAGGCGGTATCTCGGGGGTCACGTAAGCGGGGTAGGGGCTGGAGTAAGACCCATTAACGGAGCGCACCAAGGCATTGCCGTACTGCTCCCGGCCCCCGCCGCCCAGCAGCAGGGGCCCTTGGTAGGCACCATCGCGACCCGGAGGGCTACCGCCCGGTGGACTGTGGGAGTAGGAGAAACTCGACGGCGGGTGAGGGCTGCCGGTGTTGAAAGCGGCGGCCTCGCCGCTGCTCTGCCCCCAGCCTGGGGGGTTGGCGAGGTGGCTCTGGTGCGGCTCGCAGCTTTGCAGGTAGGGCAACGTTTGGAGAACGGAGGGTACCCGGGTGGTGGGCACGTAGACGGGCGAGCCGGCCGACGAGTGGAGGAAGTTGCTGGAGTCGTGGGAATAAGCCGATTGGCCATGGTTGGGGGCGAGAGCCAGACCCTGATACATGTTCCGTCCTCGGGGGCAGTGGAAGCTGCTCAGGACCCGGCCGGATGCGCCCCGACGTGTCCGAGGGGCTCACTCAGAGGAACCTGATGGGTGAGAGAAGAAAGCCGCAGACTGAGACCCCAGCAGAGCTCAAGAGAGCTCATTCGGGGGCTCTTCACACCAGTTGGCATTTCCCTGCTTCTTCCTGGCCTCAAGCAGGGATTGCAATTTGTATTTTTTTTTCTTATTTTTTTCTCGCTCAGACTTTCCTCGGGTCAGTTCCTCCCGCAGGAGACACGGCGGCACCGGGTCGAGAGCGAGGAATAGCCCCATGCCAAGGGCACCGGCTCCTCTGGCACCTCCCCACAGCCGCGCCGCCTGCTCGAGCACTTCCAAGGGAAAAAAAATACCAAACCAGCCAAAAAAAAATCCCAAGACCCACAATAACAACAAAAAACCCCAAACCAAAACACCAAACAAAAACCCCCAAACAAACCCCCCCCCCCCCACATTTTCTTTCTTTCTTTTTGCTCCTAAAAATGTATTTTCTTCCCCGTCTTTTTCCCGACCCCAGGCCTGGAGTGCGGCTTAGGGCCTTGCTGGCTGGAAGGCTGACGGCTTCCAGAGCGGGCCCTCGGGCTCCCGGGACGGGCTGGAGCGGGGTCCTGGCTGTCCCGGGCAGGGGCTCCGGTCTGGAAGCATCCACACTGTGTACTTCGTCTTCCATCATCCCTGCAAATCTCTTCCCCACCCCGTCAAAAAAAACAAAACGAAATAATTTTCAGGCAGGCCTCTCCGCGAGGACTCAAGACGCGAAGCACCGCAAAGAGCATCCCACCCCCGACCCCGCTCCCGCACGGGTACTCACATGGCAGAGGGCAGGGATCGGAGCCGGGCATGGCAGGGTGGGCATGAAGCTGCGCTCAGACCATCCAGTGAAATCCCAGGAATATAAAAATTATAATAATAATAATAACAACAACAAAATAGGATAAAGTTTATAGGGGAGGAAGAAGGAAAAACAAAACAAGCCCTTGACAGAGAGGGGTTGCCCTCCTCCGGTCCGCCCCCTCTCGCAGCCGCTGTGTCCCGTGGGTGCGTCCCTGGCTGCGCCCCGCGGGGAAGTGGCTGCGGTGGCGGCGGCGGCGGCTCTTTACGGCGGGCCCCGATGCGGGCCGGCCCCCACGTGACGGCCAGCGGGGTTGCCCCGGTCCCGGACGGGATTGGGCGCCTCCCGACTTGGGGGGGTGTGTGGAAACGGGAAGGGATAAGTCCCACCGGTTCCGGTCCCCGTGCCGGGGGGNCGGTGCTCTGCACGGCCCCGGATCCCTCTGGCCGCAGCCACCCTAGCATGGTTGGAGGTGTCCTCCCGCCCCCCCGGGGAGGGGTGAGGTATGGCTTCCTCCTTTGCGGGCCTTGCTGAGTTCCCGAGGGGCACACCGACACCCCTCGGGCAGGAGGTGATGCTCTTCTAGCCATGATCCTCCCACACCCTGGGTCTCCGGTAGATGCTGGGGAACACGGAAAACTTTCCAGTGGGAGTCTCGGGTAGCAGAAGACGCGCCCGTGCCATTTTCTGCTTTGAGTGAGCACTTCGGTCCTCCTTTATAATGAAACCCCTAATAGGGAGGTGGAGGTAGGGGGGTGTCCTCCCCAACCTGTCCCCCAGCCCACTATGACTTTTTCAAACAACCTGAAGTTAGAGAGATCCTTGCAGTCTGCCCCAGCAAGGTAGCTTCCCAGAGCAGCGCTCTGGCCCCTCACCGTCCCGTCGGAGCCGTCGAAACCCCATCTGCCCGGACTCTGCTTTTCCCTTGGGGGAGCAGTTGAAAGGCTTCTATTCCCTGCATCTCCTCCCGGCCTCACGATGGGTACAAAAGCCTTTTCCCTACTTTTCCCCATTGGTAAGACTCAGGAAAGGGCGACAGGAGGGGAAGAAGCGCGTAGTCCCCAGTCGGCCCAGGTAATTCGACTGTTTTAACTCTCCACTCGCCTCTAGAGTGAGAAAACAATTGAATCGTAACTGGGGTTTGCCTCCAGGGCGTGCGGGGAATATTTGTACCTTTGGCCCAAGGCGCCGGTTGTCTCCTCATCGGAGAAAAAGGAGGGAAAAAAACTTTGGCGAGTCGCTCTCGCCGCTTGTTCCATCCTCGGGCAGACAGAGCTTTGCCGCCTGCAGGCCTCTACCGACAGGATCAGGCCCTGCTCGGCCCCGGGAACCCTCCAGTAACCCAGTCCGGCCGTGGGGGCCCGACTCCCGAGGGAGCCCGTCCAGCCCCGGCTCCGAAAGGACCAGCCCTACGGGAAGGGTGGGAAATTTCGGCTCCAAAATAAACTGGTGTAGGAATGCCAGCTATTTCCCTCGGAATAATGCAACGCAACTAGCTGGGGATGGATTTATTTTCTCGCTAAAGAGAGCGTTTACATCTCGTAGGTTATCCCTGTGCCCGCAGAGAGAAAGGATTTTAAAAAGGGAATAAAAAAAAAAAAAAAAAAAGAGAGAGAGAAAAACACGAGAGAAGAAAGGAAAAAAAAGGTGAAAAGATGAAAAAAGACGAAAAAAGAAAAGGAGGGAAAAGAAAAGGGGGTGGAAAATAAAAGAGGAAAAAGGAGGAAACAAAGAAGCTAGAAAGGGAGAGGAAAAGTTACAGAAAAAGGAAATATCAACCCGAGGAAGGTTCTACTCGCTAAAAACGTTCCGTCGGAAAATCAGCCCCAACCCCTCCATGCCTACGGCTGAGCTACCCCCGGGGTTTCCTTCGTTTCGTTTCTGTTGTTAAAAGCAGGGCGCAGTCGTGGGCTCGGGTGGCTTTCCGGGCTTCACAATTCCAAACTGTTAGTTAACTGTAATTTATTCCACTTATTTAATTTTTTTATGGGTCCGAACTGCCCCCTCCGATCGTTCTCGGCGACTCAAATAAATGTGAAAACGTTGAAAAGACAAGACGGCACTGCCGAAATCCGTCTGGATTTACCCTATGAGCACGGTCTCGCCGGTGGAAAACCTGCTCGTGGATTTGCTGCGTGCCCATGTTCAGCCCTATCCAGTTGGTTTTGGTTAATTGTTATTTTTTTAACCAATTTTACCACCCACTTTATTCTCATTAAGTCTATAGCTCAGCTCCCGGCTCTCTCTCCACCGGGCAGCGGAGCCCCGAGGCTGCAGCGATGGGTGACGGGTTCCACGGGCGGCTCCTCCCGTCGGCGCGGAGCAGCGTTGCGGACAGGTGCTCGCACACCGAGGGGTTTTCAGCACGACTCACACCAGTCGCCTTTGGACCGGTCCCGTATTTTGATGCTCACCCGGACTGGTGGCACCCATCAGCAAGACCTGCCTGGGGCTACCCACGGAGGTGGAGCCCCACCCGGTCCTCTCGGCGTGCGTCTCTATGGCTGCGGCTTGGCTTTCTGTAGGAATTTGGGCTGCACTTCGTAACCGGGATCCAGGTGGGCTTGCCAGGGTCTTTCTTTGAGGAAGGCCCTACCTGGGTGATACTTCCAGTGAAGCGGGAGAGCATGTGCCAGCGTGGTACCGGTGCCAGCAGCGATTCCCCATCCACATCCCTCGCACTGCACCGGCGAGTGTCTCGCCGGGGTGCGGGACGCAGGAGCCCGGGATGTGCAGGCAGCCTCCTGAAGGGTCATCCAGTGGCTCCCTGCTCCACCGAGGGCACTCCGAACTTGGCACCAAGGCACAGATGCTCGGGACTCAATTCACGGAGAAGTTTAGACTGGCACTAACACAAACCCCGGGGCAGGTGATCCCCTGCTTCCTCGAAGCAGACCACAGACCCGTTCGGAGAGAGGGCAGCTGGGAAGGCTTCCCCGGAGAGCCCGGTGTCACCCGCACGGCAACCACCGGGAGATTTGCCACAGGTGCACATCCTTTACAGGGCTCTCGGTCCGTCCGACGGGCAGGTTCGGCCCTGGCACTGCTCTTCTAGGGGCATACTGACACTTTTTTGGCGGGAGTTAGGAAGCGGTCCCCCCTGCCCAGGGAAAGCCTGGTTCCGGCTGGGTCGCAGCGGGGCCGGCGAGGCTCGGCGTGGCTCCCGGGGGAGCCCTGACCCCTCCAGGTGAGGCTCCCCCGGGCCGGGACAGACTGCCCGGCGCCCCGGCCTCTCGGCCCTAATCCTGCGTCGGCTGATTTGTGAGTCCTGCTCGGGGGCGGACGCGTGGGAGAGTCCTGCGCGGTCCCCGAGGGGGGCTTTAAGCTCTCCTCCACCCCCCAACGAATAGGAAAAGAAAAAAAAAAAAAAAAAAAAAGAAAGGGAAAGTGGGAGGAGGGCAGAAATGTACTCGATCCTGCTGCACCGGGCAGGAGAGAGACGAGGTGCACCCTGATGTCCCCTGCCCGGCGCAGGGAAACGGCTGTTCACTTTCGCCGTCGGTGCACCGGGAGGGGACAAATACTTAAATCCGTTCCCTTTCCTCCCTCTGCCTCCCACGAGCTGCAGCATCCTCCCCCGAGGCCTCAGCGGCTGTTCGCTGCCTGCTGCCCTCGGAGGTGAATGAGCCCTGACGTTAGAGCCGAGCCCAATCCAGTCCTGCCTGGTGAGGCTCTGCCCCAGGACACCTGCTTAGCAGCCGGTACAGGATCTGTTGCCCTAGTCTGGCTCCCAAATGAAAGATGAGCTGCCCGGGGATACAGAAATCTTCCCGTGGGCTTCTTTTCTGCTTGGAGATTGAGGGTAGCGGAATGATAGGGTCTACACTGTCTGATCTGCACCTCTAGTCTGCATCTTTGGTCTACATCACCCAGTCCTCATTCCTTCCTCTTTCCATGCTTCCCCCAGCCCTTTCCTACCCAGTTTCCGAGGTGGGGTGGGGGGGGGGGGGGGGGGGTTGGTTGTGCTCAGAAACTAGATCAGGTACCTCCTGGAGCCAATGTCGGGCTGATTCACAGGACAACGATGGAGAGCAGTGATGGACACGACCTAGGCTGAGGGAGGCCCCAGACAACTAGACTCTGTGGGCAAGGACTGACTGAGCTGCCCCAGCCCAGTCAGCCAGGGACAGCAGGGTTTTGTGCCTGGAGGAGTGAGGATATGCCAGAGGGACACGTTTCGAAAGGGTTAAATAAACAGCAGACTCCACCAAAAAATATTTATCTCCTGTTATAGGTATGTGGCAGCAGCTCTCAGGAAGGGGAACTGTTAGGAGTGGGGAAAGTATTTAAAATCTTTCCCTCTCTGAGGTCTGTTTTCTTCCTTAACCCATAAGGATTCCTCTGGCATGGAAAATAAAAGAGGTCCCACAGAGCTGATATTGCCTGTTGTCCCCTATGGATCTGCTTTACGTGGATGCTTCAGTCTCAGCCATTCCTTCAGCTACCCTCCAGCCAACAACGGCTGCAGAATCCACCCCACTGCCCACGATATTTAGAGGACATAACATGCAGATGGCAATGTGCTCCCCCTAAGATGGGGTCACTTGGCACGTACCTCCTAAAAGCAACTTTTACTTGTGTGATTGTTTAAAATTATTTTTTCCTTCCAGGTTGATTTATTAGAAAGCTACATTTTTTTCAGAGCAGTCATTAAATCTTCAGGCAGTGGGCATGGGTCAGGGCTGCATCACCCACTGCTGGAAGTGCCCCACAAGGGATAGAATGTATTTTTTTTTCTTTTTTTTAGGATGAGAGATTGTAGTGTCTAGGCGTATTTGATGTGTGGGAATCCAATTTACCCCCAAGCCCAAAGGACAGGAACATCCAGCTTAGGCAGGATATTCAGCCCAAGGTGGGGCTCAGCACTCCACATGAGGTGAGGATACGACCCCACCTGGGCAGTTCTCCAGGAGTTTTGCCATGGGCAGAAGCAGGCGGGAGAAGTGAGTGACTCAGGCTCAGGCCATGTGGGCATGCTGGGGGACGCCTTGAGCATACAACTTCTTTGGCATGTAAATGCTTGTGGAGTTGAAGCTGGAGGGCTCAGCAAGCCACCAGTTAGGCATTGAGAGACAAAAAAAAAAAACCCTTCCCTAAAGTGAAATGGAAACTATTTCTCTGAATAAACTCCTGTGCACTGCGCTGGTAGGATGATGCTGGCAACACCAAACCAGGTCCTGGCAGAGGCCAGTAAGCAAAGAGCTCTGATGTGAAACCACTTCCAGAGCCTCTCCAGCTACCCAGGCTTTCCACCATGCTCCCCACTTCCATTATGGGCAATAAATGGTGAAAGAAAAAAAGAGGGGGAAAAAAAAAGACTGTTTTGGTGTATTAACCTCCCTGTGGCCAGGTGAAAGGTTAAATTCACATGATTCATTGGCGGCTGAGAGACAGCACTTTGTTGCTAGGATTTTGGGGAATGCGGAGGGCTCCAGCGAAGGAGTCTCGCTAATCTTTAAGGGAGGGAGCCAGGCTCCTGTCTGACGGCTGCAGGCCCAGCAGCTCTGTGTTTCATTTCAGACTGTCACTCTCCTATCTCTCAGCTCACTCCCAGCTCCAGCTTGCTGCCAGATCTTGGGAACTGTTAACTCAGACAAATTTATAGATGGAAAAAGAACAGTTAGCCATTGTTCCTGGGGTGGGGGAGGGAGGAAAGTGGGGAGCTTCGGCCACCAAACTCATGATGTAACCTGGTTGTTGCTTGGTTGGGAGAAACGTGCAAAGGACCTTGCTCTTCCTGTGCCAAGGAAAGAAACTGGGATCATTATGTTACCGTTAAATGTTGGGAGTTGAGATGCTTGTGCCCAAGTCACTCAGAGAACTCTGTAGAGGGTTCCCATAAAGTGGAATCTCCCAGCTGGACATCTCTGGAGTATGAGCTCATTTTTTCATTTTAAGTCTCGTGATACTGGGTGTTTTTTCCTTAAAGCTTCAGACTCTGCAGTCATGAGATCTAATATCAACAGCAGGGCTCTCATGAACAAAGTGCCTCGCTATGTGGGCTGCTGAGAAGAAATTGGAAATGGGAAGATCTCAAAGATTAAAAAGAAAAAATCCAGCAGGAAAATACAAAGCCACTCAGATGTGTTATTCTTTGGGAATGCTTCAACTTTCAGGAGCCATTACCGACTTTGTCTATCTAGGAGGAAAATAGGAGATCAAGATGTTTGACTGGTTCTCTGTTCCCCTTGCTTCCCAGTTGGATACCCTTCCAACCATCCTTCTTTGGGGAAAGGCTATTTTTTTTTACTCCCCAAGAAAACTTTAAGCCCCATATCTGAAAAATGGGAGAACATTCACTGTAGCATTTGGTTAATAGCTTTGGGATGGTCTATGTCTCCTGAACATGGGTTTCTTCAGGAGGTATGTGTACCAAAAGCACCCAGAGAGATACAACTCCTGGGAGTGTTTACTCCCTAGGCAAACCTCCTTGCAGCAAAGCTGTACTTGTGTTACCATTCTCATAGTTTCTGCAACCCCTTCAACATCTGGAGACATTTCTGAGTTTTTGAATGCTTGCTTCCTTGGAGGGAGGCATGGGATGGGTTTGGAGGACAGTGTGCTGTGAGCAGGTAAACCTGCCCTCTTCTGCATGTAGCTGCAGGAGGGGAGGAACCTGCATTGCAGTGGAATAAACCAGCTGGGGTTTTTTAGCTCTGAATCCAGATTCCCATGGTGTTTTTTTACTATTACATATGTTCACAGAATAGATGGAGGTGAGAAATCTTGGACTGAAAAAATAAATGGCAATATGTTGAGTGCTTGATAAATCCAATCACTTCAGACTGACTGTACAGAAGATGTTTTCATCTTCCAAGGTCTGAAAGACTGCAGAGGTCTGACGGTTTTGTTTGTTTGTTTTCTTGCTTGTTTTAACAAGGAGACTCCACAGGTTTGATTCTGAAGCTGCAGAAAGTGACATGACACCAAAATATGCGCCCCCCCCCCCATTTCACTTCTGCAAGTTTTATTGAACCCTGCAATAACAGGGACAGACTTTCACATACTGTAAAATTCCTGCTCAAAATCAGCCTTGATATTATTGCTGGATGCCAGTTTAATTTTGGTATCTGTAATTAGAAACACTTCTTTTCCCCACTGCAGGCTCGTGTGAAGTTATTGACTCCAAATCTCAGCATTACACTGACGTGCACTTATTAATAGAGATCTGAAATAATCTCTGGTAGAAGCCTTCCACTGAAGTCAACACAGGTGCCCTAGGGATGAATTTGGGACTCTATCTGTATTATAGGCTAATTTTTCCTTTCTACCTCTTTCCTCATCTATTTTATGTGTCTAAAAATAACCCTGCATGAGGCAGCAATGACACTAGGACTTCTCATAAGCAAGGTACTGAAAGGATGTGACAAATAAGTGGTGCAGTCTTTCCTATCTACCAGAACTAAATTTAATGTTCCTTGAGTTGCTTTGCTGTGCTTAATTTCAATACCCTCATGCCCAATATTTTTCTTGACTTTCCTCACTGTGTTTGTAAGCTGGGCTCTCCTTCCACAGCTTTCCTGCCACATCTGAGCTGCCTTGGTTTGGCTCAGCAAATCTCCTGCACCTCACAAAACTTCCCTTCCCATTTCTTTCCTTCTCTTGGACTGCATCTCTGACCTCTCCAAGCCTCATTTTTCACCTTCTCAGCAACCTCCCAACCCTCACTGGCTGCATTTTTCATCTGCCTTGGCATGAAAACATGGCTCCAATTAGTTGGAAAGGTGGTATGGAGAGGAAGAGGTGGAGGGGCAGCTGTTTCAGCCAAAGTGGGAAGCAAAGCAGTTCTTCCTCTGGACACCCCAGCTGCCCAGGAGGTGTGGTGGTTTTCATGGTTGAATGCTTTGCAGTTGGGGGAAAAGGAGGGGAAAGATTTTTCCTACTTCTCTGAACTTTCAAATGCAAAATGAGCCCAGAACCTGAGCTTTGCACAGTGTGAGTTTTAGGCACAGACCATAGCTGGTAGTACCCATCAGCTTTCTCCCCACACAGTGGAAATCCACTATTCTTGTGGCCAAACAACCCTCCAGGGGAGGACACAGCTATGGGCCACTTGCAATCTCCTGCTTGCTCTTGAGATTTCACAGAAGCAAGCTGAGCAAAGCCATGTGTTAGAGGGAACCACTGGAACGATTTTAAGAGAGCAAAGATAATGCAGAAGCAGAAGTCCTGGCAAGCCTTTATTCAGTTCCCCATGGAAAGGAAGAAAATTATGAGCATGTATATCTCATCTGACTGTACCTAGGCCAATCTCTAGGTAGAGTTTAGCTGCTGTCCAGCTTTTTTCAAACCTTCAGCCCCACATCTGGTCTGCTGGCCCCTTCCCACAGCCAAATGTCGAGGTCTTCCTTTCAGGGGTTGTTGGCCAATCTGCATACAATTGGCTCCACGGGTTGAAGCTGAGGTCACCATTGAAGTTGTGTGTTTCCAAGAGTTGTTTGATCAAACAGAATTTACAGACCAGGACGGTTATTGACAGCGCTGACAAAAGTGATGCTCCAATGATTTACAGTCCAGGTGTGTTGTCAGAGCAAGATATTTACCTGGGATGCCAAGAACTGTTAAAATTTAATCTCTGTAGACCTTCTCTTTGGCGACTTGAAGGGTCACACCTCTTGGATCATCTAAAGTCACCACCACATAGCCCAGAGTTTAGGAACTTCCAGGGGAAATAAGAGCAGATATAGTGATTGAAAATGTTTTTAATGAGTATAAAATTGGAGAGGTGAACTGATACAGGATGCCCTTTCCTTATCCCAAATGTACAATTCTGCACAATAAACCTCTTTGAATATATACACATTAGTCAGGATTATCTCTGAACGTCTAGCGGGCTAAGAATATGGATCCTGGGGATGTCAGCAGGAGGATTCATTAGAGGAGACAGCAAGTGCTTGGAAATGGGAAATGTATTCTCTTATAAACACAGCCTGCACTGGGACTGACCTTAAGACTGAACAGAATTGGCTGGAGAGACAGGAAAGGAAAGAAGGAAAACAATGTTCATATGCAACTGTCTCAATTTTTTTTGGTAACAAAACTCCTTGCTGAGGTTTCTGTAACTTTTCTCTGTGCTCCAGGTGAAGAGAGCTCTCGTCCTGAAAAACGAGGCAGCTGAAAAAGGAATGTCAGTTCAGCCCAAGTTTACTCTCTCCTGGTGAGATAGGAAAGAGATTTCATAGGTTTGGGGGATATATAGTGCAATGCCAGCAAGGATTTCCTCTTTGCTGGTGTGCTGGAGCTTTCACAGGACCATCATGCTTTTAAAAAAAATTTTTTTTTGTCCCACAAACTCTATGATTCATTATTGTCTCTTAAGTTTTACTGCCCATTTCAGCTCTGTAATATCAGAGTTCATCTATTTGCATAAATTCTTGTAGTTGAAGTGAGAAGATGCTGAGAAATGTTGACCCTCTCGTGCACGTGCATGGACACGTGCCTGTGGTTGGGTTCCCCTTGGTTACCATCTCACCTTGCTCTCTCATTTGCTTACTGGGCAAAATGAAAGGAGCTAGCATGGAGTATGAAAGGAACTCAGCAAGCCAACATTGACTCCTACCTCATATCTATTAGCTGTAAATTACTTTAACATGAGTGACATCACACTTGACTCTTGGTAAAACAGCGTTAAGTTAGTGGGTAATAAAACAGCTTGACACTAATGATGGGTTCTGCCTGATAAATTACTGTCAGTGATCAGATAAGGGTTCTTGAGACTAACCTTGAACTAAATCTGTTTTGTTGCTACATCTTGTGTGCAGTGTTCCATTCCTTACCGCGGGGATTAAAGGCTCAGAGCCCAATCCTGCACCGTGCTTGGAGGCAAAAGGGCTGCTCGTGTGCAGGAGCATTTCCAGAAGCAGCTTCCAAACATCAGGGCTGCTCCCACGAGTGAAGCAGGGCGGGTTTGGCCCTAACCTTCAGAGTAGCTGTCCAGTTACGCAGGGCCTCACGACCAGTCTTTCAAACGCAGGGACAGTTTCCAGCAGTGACTTAAGCATCCAAATCTCTGATATTTTTCATTATTAAAAAAAAAAAAAAAAAAAGAGGAAAAAACAGAGGGAAAAGAAAAAGAGGGAAAAAAGGGGAAAAAATTAAGAAAAAAGGAAGAAATAAACAGAAAATAAAAAAGCAAAGAAAAAAGAAAAAAAACAGAAAACAGCAAAGAAAAAAGAAAAGAAAAAAGAGAAAAGAGAAAAAAAAGACAGGAAAAAAAGAAAGGAATAAAGAAAAGAGAAAAGAAAAATAAAAGAAAAGAAAAGAGAAAAGAAAAGGAAAGAAAAGAAAAGAAAAGAGAGAAACAAAAACCAAAGGGAAAAAAAAGACAGAAAAAAAGAAAAGAGAAAAGAAAAAAGAAAAGGAAAATCATAAAAAAACAAACAAAGAAAAAAAAGGCAGGAAAAAAGAGAAGAGAAAAGAAAAGGAAAAGAAAGAAAAGAAAAGAAAGGAAAAGAAAGAAAGGAAAAGAATGGAAAAGAAAGGAAAAGAAAGAAAATAAAGGAAAAGAAAGAAAAGAAAGGAAAAGAAAGAAAAGAAAGGAAAAGAAAGGAAAAGAAAGGAAAAGAAAAAAGACAAGAAAGAAGTAAAGAAAAAACAAAAAACAAAAGAAAGGAAAACAGAAAAGAAAAAATAAACAAGAAAAGAAAAAAAGAAAAAAAAAAGAAAAGAAAGAAAGAGAGAGAAAGAAAGAAAGAGAAAGAAAGAAAGAAAGAAAGAAAGAAAGAAAGAAAGAAAGAAAGAAAGAAAGAAAGAAAGAAAGAAAGAAAGAAAGAAAGAAAGAAAGAAAGAAAGGAAGGAAGGAAGGAAGGAAGGAAGGAAGGAAGGAAGGAAGGAAGGAAGGAAGGAAATAAGAAAGAAAAGAAAAAGAGACATTACACAACTGAGGGGTGGATCCTGAAAGTTTCATTTCTGTATGTGTCTGATATGATGGATTTCCCTATGGCATGATATGTTTTGAACTACTCATTAGATCTCTCTTGCAAACCATAGATGTCAATGACCTCACTAAGAGCAGAGGATGCTGAGCAGCTGACAGGATCAGGCCCTCATTCAAAGGACTTGTTTTCCTTGCAAAACTTTGGGAGAAAGCTTTATACCCAAGAACTGGGAGCTGGCCAAAGTCAATGTAATGCATGGGATTTTGAATATTTTTTGCATGTATTTTCTTTGGATTCCAACCAGGGTGCTGCTTAGAAAAGACTTCACAAATTGTTTTACATCGTTATTATTATGTGAGACTCCATTTTCATTTGTCATTCAGGTAACATGCCGGTGAGATTTTATTTTTATATATATCTATATATATATACACACACACTGCTTCTTGTATAAACCGTTGTATTAATACATTTACCATCCTTCAGTTTCATGCCTAATCACTGTTTTCCTGGACTGTTTATTACAACTGGTCTAATCTTGGCATAGTTGTGTGCCACGAAGGGTCTCAGCAAAGAGGAGTTTCCACTGTGCTCACCTAGATACCTCACTCATCTATGAGCTTGACAGACCCCAGAGTGGTTTTAACGCAAGTTGTAATGAATTTATCATTCTGGAAAGTCTGTAGTGAGAGAAGAGTCCTTAAGAAGGTGGTTCCAGTGCAGCAAAAAGGACTGTGGTGGAAATAACTGGAGATATCTTAGTCTCCCATGGAACAGGATTGACTAAACCACAGACAATGCTTCAGGGATGCAGTTAAGATGCTCTTGTTTTCCATTCTTTGCTACAGTGCAAAATATTTACTGGAGCTTCCAGCTGAGCAGTTAAGTAATGAAGAGCTCGCAGACACCACTTAAATAAAAATAGTAATCAATCTCTATATTAATATAAGGTTAATGTACTGGTGAGATCATGATTAGTTGTCTACAGAGCAAGAGATGGAGATGGATAGAGATGAGGATGGAGCTCTGGCCATGCCCATGATCCCTGCAGATGGGGCCCCTGGAGAAGTCACAGGCATTCCTGCTTAGTATCTCCAGTGAAGTAAAATCCTTTTTGTTCCATACACTTTTCCCATTAAAACCCAATTTTCTCAACATTTTCTTGGCTGTTCAGTTCCATTTGAAAGGAGTGGGCCTTTTCCTTCATGATTCAATGAAGAAGTAATTTCTCTTGGTCTTTTTCTTGTTTGCTTGTGTTCTTGTTATCCCAGATCTTGATTCCCTCCTGGAAAAAAAAAAAAAAAATGGGTGGGGGAATGTGTGTGTGAGGGGAAAAGGTAAGAAAAGAGAAGGAAAACAACACTTCTGTTTGGAAAGAAAGGGAGGAGTCTCTGTGGGAGATGTCAAATGCAGCAAAAAATCCCTGGACTTTCTCCAGAACCCCCCATCCACTTGAGCTGTGGATGCCATCAGTTTATCAAAACACCCTGTAGTGCATCACTGGGAGAGAGCAGAGTGTCCCCCTCTGGAGAAGGATTTTAAACCATCCCCTGGGTTCATATGCTGGAGATGATATTCTGATGTTCTCATCTTTATTGCAGTCCCTGTGTGCAGAGCAAAAAGATGCAAGGGGGGAGAGAGAGAGAGAGAGAGAGAGAGAGAGAGAGAGAGAGAGGGACTGACACCCCCCAGAATGCCCTGAAGGAGCTCAGAGGATATTTTGGTGTGGTGGCACTGGGGACATAGTGGAGCTGTGGGTGCCACTGCTCACTGACAGTCTGCTTGAGATAGAGCCCTACTCCCTCCTGCTGCCCCCACATCCCCACTCACCCCAAAACTCACCCATGCCCAAACCCTCATGGTCCTTCCTATCCCATGTTGCTTCCATCTTCTTCCTGGCCTGCTGCTGTACTGGGGGGAGAAGCCTGGAGCTCCCCTGGCTGGTGGTGAATTCACTCTCCACAGCAATGAGGACCTACTTACAGACCTGTCCTCATGCTGCTCAGTGCTGACCACAAGTTCTTGGAGTGTGGCTTTGAAGAGCACAGGAGATGTGAATCCAAAGCAGGAGCTGGTCTGCATCCCATATTTCCCCACATCACCTTCAACCCCACCATTGGGAGGAGAAGCAGCACCCCAGCAATATTTGGACAAGATCTGCAGACGTACCCTGAGCTGAGGGCCTCCCTTCTTCCACCCTATGATTTGCTGTGCATGGACACAGATTTTACATCCCTGCTTCAAAACCATCCCATGAATGTATTACACACATGCCCTTAGACATGTCCAGCCTTAAAGTCTTTTGTTTTCAACGTGTCACTTTTTTTTTTTTTTTTTTTTTTTCTTTCCTTTCCTTTCCTTCCCTTCCGTCATCATCACCACCATGATGTAGGAAAGAAACAATCTCTGGCTGGAGCTGTGAGCTCCACACAGCTTATCTGACAGATGCATGAGCAGGAAATGCAACATCATGTCCAATTTCTCATACCTTACTCATGACTGTTGCAATGGCAGAGCACATGTAGCCCAGCGATATGCATGATGCCTTTGGTGTGAGCTGGGAGAGCAGAAGGCTCCTGAGAGGTGCTGATTTGGCCCAGCTGAGAAATCCCCATGGGCTTATGTAAAACAGCCCAGGCACTGAGGATGGAAATGTGCCCACATTTGCTTTGCTAATGAACCTTAGCTTGGGCTCAGTGGGACTCATTTTGGAGGGGTAAGCAAGATGAGATGGACCAGAGCCCAAATGGCTCCTGCCTGCTCTGCGTGGCTGCCTCTGGGGCCCAAGGAGTTTTTTCTCTGCTCCGTTTGGGCCTGGATCTGGCCTCTCGGTTTCCCAAGCAGCAAAAACATTTGATGTGATGGCTTCCTCAGGCATGAGCAGGACCTCCTGTTCCTGATGTCCCAATCTACCTCTACTCAGCCTTATCCTTCAGGAAAGGTTTAGGTTGTTCATCAGAAATAAAAATTCTTCGCTGAAAGGATTATCAGGTACTGGAACAGGCTGCCCAGGGCAGCGATGGAGTCACCATCCCTGGAGGGGTTGAAAAGCCTTGTAGGTGTGGTGCTGAGGGAGGTGGTTTGTTTAGTGGTGACCTGGCAGTGCTGGGTTAATGGTTAGATTAACAATGATCTTAAAAGTCTCTTCCAGCCAGAATGATTCTGTGACTCCATGATCCTAAAATTACAGCAAGAATGAGAGGACAGATTCTCAGGTGGCATCATGGCACCTTGAGGTTCCCAGACTTGTGCATGGAAGATGTTATTTATCCACATCTGCCTGTTGGGAGCCTCAACCAAGGCACCAGAGCTGTATCTTACATGAGCAGCTACCCTGCTCTGCTGGAGAGGCATTTCAAAGAATATTGAAGAAGGCTTTATTTTCTTAGGGTCTGTAATCTGGTCTGAGTGCAGGGCTGGACAGAGCTGGATGAGGCAGTTCTTTAAGAAAGGGACTGGTACCAGTTTCCATGCTGGGGTGCTGTGATCAAGGATCCTTTGGGATTGCCTCCTGATCTCTTCAACAGTTTCAGCANCAGCAGCGAGGGCAGGAGATTTAGGATTGTGCCCCAAAACCTAACCTTGTGCAAGGTTACAATAATATAATCATTAAGAGCTGCAGGAAAGAGGAGTTCAGACTTTTGGGAAAACCCCACCTGGGTGTGTTTGTGTGGAATCACCTACTTCTGCAGGTCAACATCACTTGTGCAAGAAAAACCTAGCAAAGCTCAGCCCAGTCTGTTAGCTAAACCCCTTAATTTCTGCAGTTTAACCCAAATAGTGAGGTTCTTCCGAGCAGTGCTCAAAAGGATGCCCACAGATTCAATAATAACCATTCCAAAGTTCTTACATTCCTGCCCAGATTCCAGGGTTTTCCTCTTAAGCTGGCTGGCCATACTGTAAAAGTTGGTAATAAATATCTGTCTTTGGGATAATAAAAGCAATGTTTATATTCTTGACAGAATGCATTTGTGAACTTACAGTCATTAGAGATGTAAACTGAAGGCAAGAAGATAACCTCTCTCCCAAATGTTCTATTTATTTCTGTAAAGTAATTTGTATGATTTATCTTATAGACTAAGGTTTATGGTTCACTTTGAACTCCAGGTTCTTAACTCAGCAATTGCCTGTTTGGGCTGAAGCGTATAAGTGATGGCATGACCCAAAGTGCTAGATGAAAGGAAAAAGACAAAAACAAGGCAGGCTTCTGGGATTTTAACCATCATTTCTATATTCCATTGACATCCCTGGGTTAAATATTTTCCTTTAGAGGCCAATATGATCATTCCATCTGTATGCCATATCTCCCAGTGACAAGGCGAAGCGCGGAACACGGGCATCTTCAATGAGGCATGCCAGGATGTGTCCAACGGGGAATGTGAAGAGGTCAGATGCTGAGTTTAGTCATAACTCCTGGTTTACACATACTCATAAGCAAGAGAGCATCTATTTTGTGATTCATGAAAGAAGTATTTGATGTGGGTTTGTGTATTGCTGCTGTGCTGGGCTGGAAAGCCCTTGAGTATTTTAAACTGGCTTCTAAGTCATGTCTGCAAGAGATAATATTTAATACCGAATCGACACAACCTTCCTGACTTTGCAAAGTCTAAAGAGAAACAGAGAAGGGATCTGCTCCATTCATCCAATTCCAACCAGCTAAAGCTGTTAATGTAACAGGAGAGCTCCTACAACACTCAGGTTTTAGCAAGAATGACACTACGGTGATGCGTAAGGCAGCGCTCAGCCCAGACAGAGGCTGCGGAGCTGAGGTGGTCCCACGTTTCTGTTTGGTTTTGTGGTTTTATCATCTTTTTTAATAAGTAATGTCTCATCCTGGCAGCTTGTAACAAGGCAACTGAATGTGATTTGCTAAAGTTGGTTTAACTCTGCTCAGCCTCGAGTGCCTTTCTGCCAATAGGAACCATATCATTAGGGAGCATTGCCTGAGATAGCGTAGGACCTGTTTCCTGTCATGTTGTGGGCACTAAGAGCTGTTCCCAAGGGACTACTGGCTCTCATTTTGCCTTGATTTTAGTAGATTCCTAATATAAGGATGTAGTTAAGCATGACTCATTTTTCAGCATCTCCACATGGTGCTATCAGGAAGGGTGAATAAATCTCTCCATCACTTAGCCTGACAAAAACGTAAGATACTCCAGTGTGTACCATGGGATAAAACGGTGTAGTTTGAATAGGTGAGAAAATCTGGAGTAAAAGTAAAATTACCCCTCCTTCCCAGAGCTGGCTGGCAGGTGGGTGTTTATGTTCTGTAGGAAACTTGAAAGAGTCAAACCATATTTCTTTCCAAATCACTGTCAAAAATTCCCCTCCCTTCCAGACACAGCTCACGGAATGGAAATTTTGAACAGTTTCCATTGAGACATTTCTGAAGAGCTTAACAACAACAACAGCAACAATGATAATAACAACAGAAAGAACAAATTATAGAGTATATATTTATTATATTCATGCTATTTATTTATTATAAGATGAAATATACAGTGCTATACATTATGTATTATTATTATGGACCATTATTGTTGTTGTTATTAACAAGAGCAACATTTATTCATTATTTTATCAATCTCTCTGTCTATCTATCTACCTACCTGCCTATCTATCTATCCATCTATCTATCCATCTATCTATCTATCTATCTATCTATCTATCTATCTATCTACCTACCTACCTACCTACCTACCTACCTACCTACCTACCTACCTATCTATCTACCTACCTACCTACTTATTTATCTACCTACCTACCTACTTATTTATCTACCTACCTACCTACCTACCTACCTACCTATTTATCTATCTATTTAGTTGTTTTTATATATAATATACAGATTATATAAATATATATCCAGGGAAGCAAATCTTCTAATTTTTGTTGCGTTTCTCCTGCATATTTTCGGAGCAATGCCACCTCTCCATATTTTCAAGATGCTGAAGATCAAGCATAGGTGATTTGAGGCAGATTGTTCTGCTTTGAAAATCAATTGTGTGTGGTTTAGGTCGTTCTGGGCAGCTGCAACGTAGAGCAGTGCTGAAGCATCATTGCTGCTGATCTGGGTGAAAGCTGGGGATCAAGTCCTGCAGCCTTAAGGAGAGACTTCTGCAGAGATCCCAGAAGTTTCCAACCTACATTAGGCCAGCAGATAAAAGGACAACTAAGTAAGTGTTAGTGCTAACTGTAGCTGATGGCAGAGGTCTGGAGAGCAGGGTGTTGCTCCTGCACCCTGGGTGTGTTTGGTAGCTGAACACACCATGCATGCTAAGCCAGCACCTTTGAGAGGTGCCAGTAAATGAAGCAGCTATTTATTAAAGGTGCTGGCTTTGCTCTGCAGCTCTCACCCAGATTAGCAGGAATGATGCTCTTTGTTCCAGATAGGAAACCTGCAAGTTATGGAAGTTGTTTAATCTCCTGCCTAATCGTTCACACACACAATTACCTGCCCTCCTCAGCACTTGTGCTGTCTGTCCTGGCTGAATAGGATTTTTGAGAGCAAGGAAGAGTTGCGTGCTAAGTGCTGGCTGTGTTTTGGTGCATTTAGTTATCAATATGTGGAATTCTGTTCAGTCCTGGACGTGAAAAATCCGTATCTTATCTGGCCTCTGCCAGGTCAACATTACTCACAATTCAGACACCATTTACCCTGCAGGGCTGAGACCCGTGTGATGCCTGGCTCTGACCAGTACTATTATTCACTTACTCTTGAGAACACTGTAATTAATCAGAAATACATGTTAACACCCTGTCTTCTCTCCCCTGCCTCCATCAAATATCCCCACCAGCCACCCAGCTTCTGAAAACCACTGGATTAAGCCCTTACTGAAGTTAATGGGAAAAAGCTCAGCAGGAATTCATCACACTTGGGGTCAGCCTCCTGCTTTTTCTTGTCTCCTAAGGTAGGCAGAAAGCCTGGAAAATGGGAGCTGGGCTAGGAGCTACCAGTTGTGTGTGTCTGCTGTTTGCTGTGCTGGATCTGGCCCCTGCTTGCTGCACAGAAGCGAAACAGAAACTTCACTGGAGCTGGTTTAAGTGGAGACAGAGTTTGATACCAAAGGTGCTGTCGTGTCAATAAATTATTAAACAGTGAGATAAACAATAGTAAAGCAGAGTTTGGAAGCATCACTAAGTGGTGTAAAAACTCTGTTCTTTGTGACATAGTGCCTTGATCAAATAACACATCACATTTAAGAGTTTTCCCACTGATGCAGCATCAGAGGCTGCATTACCCAGCAATTAGCAGGGATGACAAAAAGGACATTTGTTGGGCAAGTCTGAGCCTCCTAGCTCCAGGACACCCATTCTTACTCCAACAGTCAGTCTTCTTCTCTACCCAATTTCTTCAAGACCAGCAGGGAAACCATCCCAATGCAGGGGTGACCCAGGTGCCCCTCACCTCAGGAGCACAAACTGTCCTGCCCAAATTCCTCCTAGCAAATTCATTTAACCTGAAACACGGAAAACCAGAGGCAAGAGCTGGCCCCAGCACTGAGTTCTTGGAAGCTGGTGCCGGAGCAGGCAGGAGCAGCCTGTACAATGGACCATCTGTTTCCCTCTGTTTTTGTTCCCAGATTGGATCAGCCAGGCTAAAGAAAATAGAGCTGGAGTGCCAGTGCCTCAGCCCTGGCTGCACGGACATCAGCAAGGGTTAGGAACACGTAGCCTCCTGCAGAGCAAATGGGATGGAGACAGCTTGCTGTTCAACTTGGAGAATCGACAGGAGTGTGTCTAAAAGGTGAAAACTAGACCAGAAACCAGGAAAAATGAGAAATGTCCCAAACACTGAACATTGTGTGGGTTTTTTTTTTTTTTTGAGAGAGCTACTTCAACCCAGCTGTGGTGATTTCAAGTTTTCTGTATTTCTTTGGATGTTGGAGTGTTTGCTGCTCAAAGATGAGGCTGTGTCTCCTAAAACTGTACCTATTTGCCCCCAAATCTCCCTGAGCAGGGTCTGGAAAGGGCTCTGCCTGGATCCCAACCCGGTAGGCTGTGATAGTGTTCTGTATGGGAATGATTTCATCAATGTCAGGGTAACTACTGGTGGCCTTGATGTTAAGCACATGGCTAAAGTTTTCATTCTTTTAAGCCTTAAATATATAAATAGAAGCAGACTGCAAGGTGCATAAGAAGGAATACTGTAGGATTCAGAGCCTGGTTAAGGGTCCTCTGCATCAGGAAAGCTTCTCTCCCTCCTGAGTCAGGTGTGGAAATGTGGATTTTCTCCGCATGCTCAGTTTTGGGCTGAAAAAACACATTTTTGAGTAGGGCAGGTCCTTGCCATTTCAATTTGTATATTTGCTTTATATCAACGTCCTGACGATGCATGAGGTGGGCTCCAAATTGGATTAATTTGCTCCAACATCTTGTTCCCCCATCAGAGCAGCTATTAGGAGGTAACCCAGGGGTGACCCCCCTGGCTGTCCTTGCAGCCCCATTCGCCACTCCCAGCCCACTGGTGTCTCTCTACCAAAGGACTGATAAGCAGGGAGGTGATGGCTGTTTTCTCTCTTTGGGGCTGACCTGCAGCTGACCCTGCTCTTGACAGGTCACACTGCAAAGACAGTGAGTCCCGGTGGGTCTCTGCACTGGCACTGGGGGGACAGTGGGGCAGGGACATTGGAACTGTCTTGGACTCTGGGGGACCACTCGAGGTGGGGGCTTTGCAGTGAATCATGTGGGGAAGCTTTGGGAAGCTTTAGCTGCCTGCTCCTGCTATGTGCACCTTCCCCATCCACATGCACGTGTTGTGGGTATCTTTCATCCTCTCCCAGGCACTCATCTTTTCTCTAAGGGGTGTTTGAAGGGAAAAAAATGGTTCCACAATGTCCTGGCATGATCCCTAAATCCTGAATGTAAGAGTGAACATCTCATTGCATTGAGGGTACAGCTGGATAAGAGCCAGGCTGTAAGACACGGAGCTGCACCTCAGTGACTGATTCCTCCTCATTTTGGAGGAAGGAGGCCCCCGTGTCACAGCAGAACCCAAACACCTACCTAGGATGATGGAGAGAGACCTCATGCTGTGGCTCATCTCTGTGAGCCCTGTCTTGGGGTCTTCTGCTTCCCAATACCTTTGAGCACCTGAAACATCAGCGTTTGCCATTTCAAGCCCTTCTTGGCAGCCATAAGGTACAAAAAAAAGGATAATAAATAAAAGCTGAAAGAACTGCACAATAACACAACTCCAGGAGTAGTGGAAAAGAAGAAAAAGGGGAGGAAAAAAAGGGAAAGAAAAAAGAAAAAAAGAAAAAGGCAACACCACTTGTTGCAAGATTGGGGGTTTTATCATCTGAGCTGGAATCGTTATCATTAAAAGCAAATATTGCAGAGCAGAAATATCTCTGTTATAAAGTCATATGGGAATTTTGCACTAAAAATAACCTGTGTTTCTCTTAGCTGGCTTATGGGAGAACCTCTGGACCCTAGCTGTAAATGTGTTAGGCTCCCTGCAAACAAATAATATCAATATCTCCTTTGTGGTATTTATATCCTGCATAAATGCAACAGGAGGGGAAAAAAAAAATAAATAAAAGGCCCTTTGCAAAAGAGGGTGAGGAAGCACAAAGAGGTTATAAAGCCTGCAGAAGAAGTCATGAGTGAATGCAGACTCTTTTCTCATCAAAATCCTTCCTCTTAGAGACACAGACTATTTAAGTATGTATTATTAATCTAGCCAAGAAATATGAAGGCAGCACAGAGAAGTGATTTTTAACTAAACAAGCAATACATAACTTGAAAAGTATATCAACAGGGGAAGGACAACAACAACAAAGAAAGGTTCAGAGAAATGAAGGTGCTGATGGCAGAAATGCATTTTGCACAACGCTGTGTATAATAGAAAAGCTGACAGTTATTAATAGCACAGAGAGATTTGCAGGAATACTGCTTGGGAGCCATAAAGTTATTCATTTTTGAGCTTTAAATGGTCAAACTCCTTCTGCAAAATGACTCTCTCTCACTTCAGCTCCTTTGCCACAGTTGTTTGGTTGCTTTTTCTTTTTTTTTTTTTTTCCCTCCCAAATGAATCTCATTCATGTTTTAAGAATTTATTTTTTAAAAGAAATTTTAGGGTTTTTTTTTCCTGTTAAGCGCTTCAAACAAACTTTTACAAATAACCCCTCGTTTTGGCTTGTATTGCTCTGATAAATCACTGAAGCAGCACTCTAAAATATTAGAATGGGTTGACTCAAGAAGTTTTGATATTTAGAATTGAGATAAGAACCAAAAAGTCACAGAAGGCAGCGACGACTTCGCAGTCCAAGAGCAAAACGCAGGAAAATCAGTAAAGGGAATTTGCAGTCAATGGGAACAGCACTTGAAATATTTACCTTGTCACTTTACAGCATTTTCCCTACAGTTTTGTCTCATGCCCAGATAAATACCAGTCTCTCTGGCCAGCAACCTTTTTTTTTTTTTTTCGGTGCTTATCTCCTCCAGCAACCCCATGTCCTTGGATCTCTGATCCTCATGCCTTCACATCCACCGCTTTCGCCCCTGCTGTGCACACACCCGTGCTGCAGAGGGTGTGTGGAGGGACTGTCCTGCCTCTCCCGGGTTCGCATTCATGGCCACCCCCAGTCGGCTCCTGCTCAGGAGCTCTCAGTGTTGGGATAATCTGGGAGTACCTGGGCAGTGGAACTCCGGTGGGAATGTTCATGCTCCGGTTCCTACTGCCAGCTCAGCACATAGCTTCTGCACTAGCTCATCATGGGGTGACAGCGGGCTTTGCCTGCCGGCCCCAGGACCCCCAGGATTCCCTCCATCCCCATGGTAGCTCTGGAGAGAGGAGAAGCCATGCTGGGCTGCTGCCGGCAGTGCAGCTGCTCTGCTCCTGCGAGTCCCCAGCCCTGGGGTTTGGCTGCTGAGCAGCTTCTCCCAGCCACATCCTTTCATGACCCCATTTCCAAATTCTCCTGCACCCAGAAGCATGTGCATCCCTGCCTGGGGCTTGGGAGAAACTCACCTACTTATTCAAACCAGACCAAGAGAGTTTGAGGGGATTAAGAGAGGATGTAGAGAGGCTGTTTCTTGCCAGGCTCTGGGCAGACTGCAGCTGTCCTTCCTAGGGTACCCTATAGAAAATAGAAGAGCTGCTGTCTGTTCCTGCCTTGGACCTGACCAAAAAAGGTACTCCTGGAGACACCCATGGAGATCACACAAGCATGGTGGGCATTCATCAAACCTTCTCTGCTGCTGTAATGCTGAGGAGACCCAATGTAATTTCATTTCCTGGCAGCTGGGAAGCCTGGCCCTGTATCTATCCTTGCCCTCTGCTTTTTATAAACGAGATCCCAGAATCTCAGTGTGCCTTAAGAACTTTCCAAACACTTTATTTATCCTAAGGATCATGCAGGAATAATCAATCCCCTGAGCATCTGGTTCCTTTTGATTTCTTTTTTTGATTTTTTTTTTCTTTTTTTCTTTCACCCTTCTAATCTGGAAACCTGCTGGGGAAGCAGCAAGAGACATTTATGATACTGAGAGTCTTCATTTATATGGCTTATTTGATTAAAGCCAACCCCCAAATGCATTCTGCTGTTAGAGCAACAGCTGAGCAGGGACAGAGAAAGAAGGGAAGGAGGCTGGGCAGGGAAGAGATGTTCATCAGAGGTGTTGGGCTGAGAGAAGGGACAGATGTAGAGGAGAAAGGACAGCAAAGGGACTGACAGCAGAGGATAGAGGCGAAAGGACAGCAAAGGGACTGACAGCAGAGGATAGAGGCTGCGCATGGGCAGGGAGCAGAAGAAAGGTGAGCATGGGGCAGGAACACACAGGTAGAGGGGTGGAGAGGAAGTCACGGAGTGATAAGAGGCTTTTCCATTGCAATCCTGGTGCATGCACTAAGAGGTGAAATGGGACTTAAAGCTTTGGAGTTTCAGTGGATGGGGCCAGGTCTACTGCCCACAGCAAATGTGGCTACTGTTGTTGGGTGAACTCGTGCAAGTTTCCTGCAAAATGTTGTACAGAAAAAAATATGTTATGACGGCAGCACTTTCCCCCCCCGCCCTCCCTTTCTTTTCTTCTTTTTTCTTTTTTAAGTTTAATTATTTCAGATAATATATTCAGCCCAGATCTTATGCTGTCTAATATTAGAGAAAAGAACCTTCCTGAAGCTGTGAGTTGCATTCTTCTCATTTTGGGGAGATAGAAATAGCCTTAAAACCTGGGCCTCGATGAGCTGCTGTGTGTCTGACCCATCATCTTACCCCCACCAGGAGACACTAAGCCACAGCCCCAAGGTGCATCCCGTGTGACTGAACTGCCCATATCCAACGCTGCCCATATCCAACGCTGCTCAAAGATCATCTTGCCCTGGGGAGGATCAGCCAACCTCTGTCGTATTAAGTGGCTGTACCTGGGACAGGCTCCATGAGCCCAGTGTGTTTGAAGGTTAAAAGCAAAAGCCCTGCCCGTTCCCCTCTGGCTCAGGGGCTTTCACCCTGTTTTCTTGGAAAGGCGACGATCTTTGTGAGATGGCTCCCATCCACGGCCAGCCGCGAAACAAATACACGTGTAAACCAACGGGGCACACTTCAGACTTTGAACTACAGAGCCAGGGAGCCCAGCTCGGTGTTTTCACAAGCTGACGATTTGAGCTCTAGCCCTTTGTAAACTTTTACTGGATTGCCATGGACGTGGCAGGAGCAAACAGTCTGCCTCAGCAATTACAAACATGCGGGGAGGCTGCGGCAGCGGGCGGCAGCCCGGGAAGCTGTGCATGGCACCGCCAGACACGGGGCCGGTGACTCACGCCCTCCCCAGCCATAAACCCCAAGGGACTGGGAGGAATTGCAGCCTGGCTGGACTGGAACTGGGATCGGGGCCCTCGGAGCTTTGCAGAGGGAGGGATCTGGGTGATGCTGCTGCTCCCCGTGCTGCCTTATTGACCGCTTAAATCCTCCACAGATCAAAGCGGGTCTGAGAGAGTCTTCCTAATGCTGCTTGAACTACAGTGACCTTTTCCTCTGGAACCTCTGTTAACTCCTGCCCATTACTCATTGTAAACAAAAGGGAGATCCAAAGAGTTTCCAATGGCCAAGATGGATGGGAAATGTTAGGAAGGTAGTGAAGGATGCTCAAGTAGATGACATGATTTAGGGAAAGCCAAGGAATTCAGACCTGCGTGGGCTGGAAGCCCCAGTCCAACACTGTAACACCTTTAACTTCAGCTGTGGCTTGTGTAGAGGTAGCTTAGAAGAGGTGATGAGCTAAAATGCTGGGGTGGCTCAAATATGAGCTTTATAATTTGGTCATGGGTCAAACAGGAGAGCGATCGCCAGCCCTGCCAAGCACATGCCATGTCATGGTTTGCAGCCATATCAGACTGTATCATCCCATCAAGTTGGAGGGACCTTGAACTCCAGTGCTGCTCTGCTTGGAGCTTTGAACTTTGTGGCTCAGCTCTGCTTCCAACACAAACACTGTGCTGCCATATGGATATTTGGCATCACAGTTTATCCTCTCCTTTCATATCTTATCCTCTTTGGGAAGTCCTCTGGTATACCTCACATTTTTTTTTTTTCATTGCAAAGACCATGTGCACAGGCTTGAGACAACATTAAACTCCAACACGTCCCATTGTTCTTGTTGTAGAAAATGCCTTTTTTCATGTGATGTATCAGAACTGTCTGGTTAAACTCTGGGGATATTTCTGCACAGACTGCAAAGGGAATGAGCAGCAATGCACCCTGCTCCCCAAACATCAGACCTGCAGCATGGAGGTGAGAGCTGTTAATGGATGGTAGCCACAGCCAGTCCTGGGCTGGGACCCAAATTCTCCTGAGTCCTTCTTGGTAGTCAGGAAAGTGTTGATAACTGAAAATGAGGAGGAATTTTCTTGCAATGGGTTTTTAGGTTTGTATTCATGCAGATCTGGTAGTTCAGATCAATTCATCCTGCTCCCATTAAACTGCTGGTGAACTGAACCTGGCAAGCTGCTCTCCTTCCTGCATGTCCTGCCCACAATGTACCAGTGCAGGGGGACTGTGAGTGACTGTTGGAGTAAGCATCGTTCTCCAGGCCATCTCCAGCAGATCCGCATGCCAGCTTTGATTCAGGCATCTTTCCCCAGACATATTCCCCACTTGTTACCTGCACCAAACTCTTCATCTCCCCTTGGCTGGGGGCAAAGGTATGGGGTGCTGCACGGTACCAGCAATGCCAGTTCCCTATCCAATGGCAAACAATAACGTGGAGCTGCTCTCACTTGCCACCAGCCAAGTAGCACTGGCCAGATGACTGTGCCAGGGCATGCTGCCTCCCTCAGGGGCCCTCTGGGCATAGATCAATTAATATCTGACTTTCCCCCATCCCCTCCCTGTGCAACCTGGCCCTTGGCCCAGGAATTTTCCTCTGGCTGCCCATGGAGTCCACTGCAAATGCTCAGGAAAGCACAGTCCTGGCAGCCTTGAGGCTGTGGGGATATTTGTCATTAATTTGTGGGGATTTAGGGTTTTTTTGGGAGTTGTGTTTTGTGGTCTGGTGCTACGGGAGGGAAGCAACATTTATCACACAGGAACTGGGCAGTTTGGTAACTTCTCTTTGTTGTGGGTTGGTTTTAATGGAGCTGCAAGTGTGGGGTGGGGAGGGAGAAGAGAGGAAGAGTAACCACAGCAGCATGCTGCCCCGGAGCAAGGGGCTTTACCATCACCTCAGCACTGACTGCACACCATTTACATGGACAGGCTAAAATTACTACTGCTCTTCCATCAGGTCAGGAGCAAGATGGATGAAACACACGAACATGAAAAGCAAGTGTGACCAATTTCACCCCGAGAAGCTCAAGTTCTGCAGGGGAGAGGGAGAATCCAGCCCGCGCCAAAGGATTTGGGGACTGTGGTCTGCCGGGCACACAGTGACCTCTGCTGTCTTCTCCCCAGCAAACCCCAACCCAGCAGGAGAAGGCAGCTGGACAGGCATCTCTTGGGCAACACAAAATGTTATTACAGGCTGGTCGATGCTGTGTTAATTGCGCTGTAAAGTGCAGCCACGGCCAGGACGCCGCACGCTCGCCCCAGCCATTCTTTAGTGCCATCTTCAGGCAAAGCTTTAATATTGCTGAGACCAAGAGCTGAATGTTGGCACCAACCAGGCACCCAGCTCCTCGTCTTGCAATGCCCAGGCTTGGGAATGGCTTTGGTATCTAGGATCCACATGGATGAGTGATTTGATCAACATCAGCACGGATTTCCCCAAGGACTGTGGCAATAGGCATAGTGTCTCTTGCTTGAGATGAGGTATTGAGAAGTTTTTCTGGGATCTGGAGCAGCCACAAGGTTACCTCTAGCACAGGGGGTAATGTCAGTACTTTCCTGGATGAGGTACTCACTACACCAGCCCTTTTGGGTTATATTTAGAAATGGGGTACCAGAAAGGGCTGTCCTGCTTCCTCCTTTCTACTGGGGCAGATCCAGGGGTAGGAGCATGGGGAACATGCAGGCAGGAGGTTCAAAGACAGCAGTTCTGCCACTGCAAGCTCTGAAATACTGACTGCACCTCACTCTGCTCAGACTGCTCCCAGTAATACTTGCTAGTGCACATGAGAGCTTCAGGACTGGCTGCACAGCCCAGCTGACCAGGCCGGGGGGATCTCCACTCTCTTGGGGATCTCCAATGCCCTGAAGCAAGCAGGGCTGCTATGGTGCTACCTGATCAGGGCTGGATGCAGTCACACTGCAACCTGGCATGCACATGTTGAGAGCAGCTCCTCAGCTGTGGATGGAAGCAGCAAAAGGAGCTGAAGTGTCCCATCCAGAGTCCCAAGCAACTCCTGGGAGGAGCCCCAAACTGGTCAGAGCTCTGAAACATTAATGTCTCAAAACTATGTGCTCCAGCTTTGCCAGGGCAGGGGTGCAGGATGAGAAAGGCTTTGGCTTTGCCAGGGCAGGAATGAAGGATGAGAAAGGCTTTGGCTTTGCCAGGGCAGGGGTGCAGGATGAGAAAGGCTTTGGCTTTGCCAGGGCAGGGGTGCAGGATGAGAAAGGCTTTGGCTTTGCCAGGGCAAGGGTGCAGGATGAGAAAGGCTCTGGCTTTGCCAGGGCAGGGGTGCAGGATGAGAAATGCTTTGGCTTTGCCAGGGCAGGGGTGCAGGATGAGAAAGGCTTTGGTTTTGCCAGGGCAGGGGTGCAGGATGAGAAAGGCTTTGGCTTTGGCAGGGCAGGGGTGCAGGATGAGAAAGGCTTTGACTTTGCTTGCCTGCTGTACACATCTGGCACAGACATGGAGCTGATGCTGCAGACTGCTGCTCATGTTCCTCTTCCGCTAGAGGATTTTTCAAAGACCAGGCTTCCTCCAGCTGATTTACAGAGCTTTTTGGAGCAAAGGGGCTATTCCAGAGAAGCCACCAATTATGTTGATGAAGAGCCTGACAGTAAATAGTGTCTTTTCTCCCTCTAAAAGAAAAAGACATGGAGGGAATTCAGCATCTTCCCAACATCAAAGCTAATAACAGAAGTGAAGTGAGACTCTGACCTTTAACAGCCTGCCTGTTAGTGTGGATTATATCATGTCAGCAGCCATCTGCAGTATAAACTATACCTGGCTTTGATGAGACCTCTTATAGACCTCTAAATGGGTGGAAATACTGCATGGCTTTCTGTGGAAAGGAAGCCACAGGAATACCAAGGCATTAGCTCTGCAGCAGATGGGATGAGTGTCCTGCCTGAGAGGCTGGATCACTTGCACTGCTGAGACCCTTGTGCAGCTGTGTCTGGGAAGCCAGACCCAGGGCAGGTTGTGCCTGTCCCTGCCAGCCCCAGGGTTTGGCTATTTCAGAGTGTTTGGGCCAGTATCAGCTTATCCTGAGAGCAGAGTGAGGTTTTGCCCTTGCTCTCCTATCAAGACTTTGTCTGTCTGCAAACTTTAAAGATTTGTCAATCTGATTGACACATTCATCTATTTGGGCAGATTCTATCTCTGGTTTTGCTGGTCTTTCTTTTATTTCCATTCGAAATGCCACCCCTCAGGTGTCCTGGGGATAGACAGTCCTCTTGAGATGCATCATCCATCTTCCAGCAGTGTCCTTTCTGATTTCATTAGGTGCTGGAGCAAACTTAGAATCACAGAATGGTTTAGGTTGGAAGGGACCTCAAAGATCATCTAGTTCCAACTCCCCACCATAGGCAGGGACACCTCCCATTAGAAGAGGCTCCTTAGGTGATGAACCAAACCAGTAAGATAATATACTTCCAATTTTGCTTGGGTTTTTTGCCTCCTCCTTCATCTGGAGACTGGAGAACAGCAAAATACAAAATTACAGAGCCAAATATAGCAGGAGCAACTTCCAGTAACACATTAATCTAAGTGTCCAATAATTAAAGCCAAACAGGAGTAGAAAGTCTGTGTGAAGCATATGCATCGCCCCTGTGAATACCAAGTGCTGTCATTAGGAGTGTGACATCAGCTGCTGGTGACCATGAGCCAGCACAGGCAAACTGTGTTACTCACAGGGAGGGTGTAGGGAAATGCAGGTGACATTTAACTGTTTGAAATAGTAAAAGAGTTTGGGAATAACATTTGGGTTTATGTCAGTTCTGCTGGGGATTCTTGGGATCAGAGCAATCCTTTGCTGAACAGCAAGCACAGCACTAAGCAGTGCCCGTGTGGAAGGGAACTGGGCCTCTTGCAGACATGGAATCAGAGTCATAGAATTGTTTTGTTTGGCAAACAAACCTTTAAGATCACTGAATCCAACCTTACCTAGTTCTACCAAACCAGGTGCTAAACCACCTTCCTCAGCACCACATCTGCTCAATGCACCAGTGACAGAATGGAGAGAGCACTTGTAGCTCTGGTGCCATTAAGCTGTGTGCCCAACCCAGCTCTCCTGGGTGAACTGTGGCTGTTTGGTGCTGCCATGCACCTTTGCAGGGATGTTTTTGGAAGTCTCACCAATTTGCAGCATAGCAAGACCCCACATTAGAAATGGGGTACCAGAAAGGGCTGCTGCTGTTTCTGCTATAACCCAGTTTGGGTGAGGGGATGGTGCATGAACTGTTTCACCTTGAAGTTAGCTGCCAGGCTTTGCTGCACTCTTGTTTTCAGTAAGGATGGAGCTCTTTGCTGGTTGATGCCAGAGTTAATTTAGAGAGCCTTTTTTGCTGTCATACCTGTGCTGGCAGTAGCATTGAAGACTCCAAGCACAACCTTTGCCTTCACCCTGAGACTCCTGTGCAATCTGGAGACTGATCTGTCACCCTGACAGCACAAAGCTCAGTGCTGGAGCATTCTGGCACTGCTTTAGTGTGGTGAGATACGTATGGAAGTCCTTCTGCATGGAAGCTTTGAGGGTAGATAAGGGTAGGATGGGATCAGGCATTGCAGGTGCTGGCAGTTGGAGTTTTCCTTCTGTACAGAAGCATCTAAGCATGTTGGAAGGTGATAGCCAGGGCTTCCCAAAGAGAATCCAGAAATATTAGCTCTGATGGAGCCACAGAACAACACTGTGCAGCTGATCTAATTTCCTAATATGTCAAAACATCTCACTGACTTCTCAGGGGACTTCTCCCTAGAAAGGAAGTTTTCTTAACCATATCAGTAAGAAAAGAAAAGAAAAGAAAAGAAAAAAAAAAAAAAAGAAGGGGGGGGGGAAAAAAAGAAGAAAGAAGTCATTATTATGCTGACACCTGGAGATAACACTTAAAGGCAAGTGTTGGGCAGGATGACTCTGCTCCTAAACAATGCTGATTTATTAGGAAAACTCCTCCATTTACAGTCCATAAGTTAAGGGCTCCAGGCTCTGTGCTCAGTGATGTTTCAGTCATCAAGGAATATGGTAATGATGTTTTATGGAAATGTCTGAGACTCCTCTCCACGGACCCTGGCGATTTCTGTTATGAAATACACAATGCTTTCACGTCTCCAAGTCCTACACATTGAGCCATAAAGACAAACATGAGTGATCTTGTATCTTCTGGGGCTTTATGGTGTTATAAAATATGTTTTATGTTCCAATCAGCAGCGACAATTTATGAACAGAGAGGCTCGAAAAGATATAACATCTGACTATGTATTTTAATATAGTTTGAGAGAACTGTGATGCCTTGAATGACATTTGCTCTCAGCACACATGGAAAATGAATAGTAATGTGGCCAAGATGGATGGTTTATTTCATCAGGAAGGGTCTTCTGTGCAAAGAGTTTTATGAGCGTTATAGACAATAACTAGTTAGCTTAAGGAAGAGGATTTATTGGCCATGTGGCTACCTTCTCCTAGGGAGCTCACATTTTCTTAGTGCCTTGTTTGTGAAATTTGTTAGCATCAATTCCAAGAGGGATTTTATTCATTTATTTATTTATTTACACCACCACCACCACCACCCCCTCCTCATAAGTATTAAAATTAGAGCTGGAGACAGGCACCAACCATTTTTATTAATGCCTCATTTTATTTACACAATGTATCAGCTGTAAGAATGTATTATGAAGCACCACTGGAATGATCTGTTTTATATGCAGCTCCTCTGGGGAATGAAAATAAACCTGCTCAGAAGTGGAAGCAACGTGGGTGTCAGACAAGAGTTAGAGCATGCTCTTTGTTGAGTATTGGTCACGTTTAAACACCCCATTTTCAAGATTACACTGAGTATTTATTGCTAGTGCTGGCTTTTTGTGAGTTCAGCATGTTTTGGTAAATTATCCTCAAAGCTTCTGTTGTAATTCATCTTTGGTTAAGCATCACTGCAAAGCACAATATGCAAAAGGATGCTCAGGCTGGTGGTGGTACAGAGGCTCTGCTCTGCCAACTGAAAGCAGCTGTTGAGCCCGCAGTGACCAGCCTGTACTTCTGCTCCTGTGCTCAAACTCTGGGATGGACCCAGGTGTAGGTAAATTCTGCCATCCCACACCTGAGTTTTTCTTTTTGCTGCTCTTTTCTTTTGCCCAAACCACCGCTGAACACCAGTTCCTATAGTCCTGTGACAGAAGAAGGCAGCAAGTCCCCGGTCTCATATCAAAATGCAATTTTTATCCACCATTAGCAGGGAAAATTTGGAAAATGTGCTTTTTAAAAGCCTCCTCCTGAGAAAGCAGGGAGAAAGGTGATATCAACCAGCTTTGCTTTCAAAGCAGGTGGGAGTCTCCTGAAAGAGCCAGCTTAGGATTTATTTAATGCTGGGCATTGCAGCTGTAGTTTGTTAATCTGCAGTGAGGCTGAAGAGATTTTAAGAGAGGAGAGGGTTTGGAGGCTGATGGGTCACTGCGTGAGCAGGGGATGGAAGGAACAGCAAGTTCTTGCCCAGCCGAGCTCATCACTATCTCCTCCTCCTGCTGCTGGTGTGGCTGTGGGAGCTGCGTGCTCAGAATTGTCAAGACCTGACCCACAACAGAGGTGCTCACAAGCCTCAGTGGCATCAGCATCAGCTGCTGCCACATCACCAGAGCAAAACCTGCCCTGCTTGTCACCTCTGATGTATTTATACAAAAACCCAGTGCCAACTGCGGCCTGATCCCTGCAAATCAATGGGAAATTGTGTCAGGAATCAATGAAGAGAATCCCAGCTGGCAGCCCTGTGGTGCAGGCAGCACTCTGAGCCGTGAGGGACTTCTGGCAGGAACGGGCTGGGTCAACAACAGCTTCACTGGAGAGGAGAAGGCTGCAGAGAGACCTTAATGCAGCCTTTCAGTATTTAAAGGGTCCTGTAAGACAGCCTGGAACAGATCCTTTAGAAGAGCCAGTTGGGACAGGACAAGGGATGATGGGTTTAAGCTAAAAGAGGGAGATTCAGACTTGAGAGAAGGAAGAAATTGTTTACACTGAGGGTAGTGAGGCACTGAAACATGTTGCCAGGGGAGGTGGTAGATGCCCACCCCTGGAACCATTCCGAGTCAGCTTCTCTGGGGTTCTGAGCAGGGAAGTTGGGTTAGATGACCTTGAAAGGTGCCTTCCATTCTAGTTTCTCTGAAAGAAGTGGCCATGAAACACTGAGGGGTGAAGCAAAGAATTGCTGTATCACAGCTGCTTTTGTAGGAGCTTTTGGACCACGAGAGCCAAGCCAGGGAGCTACGGATGCCTTCAGAGTACTCACACCAGAGCATCTAAAATCTCCCAGCGAGCTCCTGGTCCCCCTCAAGGCAATGCCAGAGGTGAACATTTCATTCCTTAACATTCCCCTTATTGAACCTCCTGATTTATTGTTACTCTAAGAGTTTTATTAATGCTGTTGCCTCTCCTGTGTTTAGTACATGCCCCTCCACAGTAATTAAGCATTAGCTAATACCTGCTTGTTGGAAACCATAAGAGATCTTTATTATCAGGCAGGAAAAGACTGCATTGATTTAGAAGACACAGTTCACATGGTAATTTCCATGCCACCTTAAAAATCACTGCAAAGTGATCTCTGGAAGGTAATAAACAAGATGCAAAATCACCATGATAACATAAATCGTCGTGAACTCACTTGATATTAATAACGACTCTGCCATGGATCCATCCAAGGGAATTGCTTTGTAATGCAGTATCAATGTTCCATTATTTTAAAGTGTTACTAAAGTAGAGGGGGGAATGGGATGCTTTATAGGATATGTGGGATTTTATTAAGCTCTTGTGTGTGGAGAGGAATGGGAGTGCATGGGTGTACCTAGCAGTGCTGACGTCTGCTTAGGATGATCAGTTTGTCCTTTCAAGCCTTTGTCACCTGTGTGTTCCCCCCCCCATACAATGTGCAGTCCTTAAATCCAGGGCAGGAGAAGCTGAACCAGAGAAGATAATCCCCAAGCATCAACATTCTTGTTCCAGAATGCGGGACAGAGAAGAAGAGGCTGAAGAATGCATCTCCTCTCCTGCTTCCTGTCTCCGATACATGGGATGCAACCCCAGCTCCCAGGGTGTCCTGGGGAGTGAGGAGCAGAGGAGGTTAGATCAGACCCTTCTGGCTGGCACATGGTGAATTATGTGTTAGCTCCACACATGGCCATTCATTAGAGATTTACCAGCTGCTTTTTGCCTAAATATTTGCTTAAAACCCTCAGCATATTTCATTCCATAGATTATTTTTTCCTACCAGTTATGAATCAGGGCTAAAAGCGTTTTAGAAAGAAAACACACTTTGCTGAAGTCAGATGTTGCATTCAATCAAACTCCAGGAGAACCTTCAGACCAGCTGGAAATGAGAAGGGGGCTGCTGTGCACAGTGCTGGCAAACTGCTTGCTGCAGATTTCGGCTGGGACCAGCAGTTGGGACCAAGTCACCTGGGACAGAGCAGAGATGAGCTCATTTCTACAATTTTTAGCCTTTTCTACTCCAGCAGCAGCCAGAAGAAAAATTAATTAATTTTTTTTTTCCTTTGCACTGTTGAATTTTTCCTTTTCAGTGGAAGAAGCCAACTTTTCTGCCAATCCTCTACATACACAAGAATGAGGGACATTTTACTGTCAGTCTGGGAACACTTCTGCAACAGCCCTGGAGCTCTCAGCTAATGCAAGTCTTCACTCAGGCAGGTTGAGGGTAGCTGTACTGCCCCTGATCACAGAATCACAGGATGTAAGGGGTTGGAAGGCACCTCCAGAGATCATCGAGTCCAACCCCCCTGCCTGAGTGGGACCATAATTTAGTGCAGGTAGTGGAGTCACCAGCCCTGGATGTGTTTGAAAGTCGTTTGGGTGTGGTGCTTGGGGATATGGTTTAGGGTGAGCCTTGCAGAGTAGAGTTATGGTTTGGAATGAGTGACCCTGGGGGGCTTTGCCAACTGGAACGTTTCTGTGATTCTGTGAACTGATGAACCTGAGGAGCTGAAACCTTCACCTCTACCTTTGTAGAACAATATCAGTGACTCCCAGTAAGGGAACTGGTACCAGTGGGCACCAGTGTGTATTGCAAGAGGTTTACCAATTCAAAACAGCTGCAAAGCAGTCCTAGGTGATTTTCTTTTTCTTTTTCTTTTTCTTTTTCCTTTTCTTTTTCTCTTTCTCTTTCTTTTTCTTTTTTTTTTTTTGCCTTAATTTTCTCCTTTTTATTTTCTTTTTATTTTCCTTTTTCTTTTTCTTTTTCTCCTTTTCTTTTTCTTTTTCTCCTTCGTTTTCTTTATCTTTTTTCTCTTTTTTTCTTTTTCTTTTTCTTTTTCTTTTTCTTTTTCTTTTTCTTTTTCTTTTTCTTTTTCTTTTTCTTCTTCTTTTTCTTTTTCTTCTTCTTTTTCTTTTTTTTTCCTTTCTTTTTTTTCCCCCCTTATTTTTCTTTTTCCTCCTTTTTTTTTTTTCTTTCCACAGATCCCTAACCCACTGGGTTCAAACTTTACAATGAACAGAGTGCAGAGCAGGAGAGTCCAGCACTTCAGATTGCAGCTGCTCAAGCCAGTCATCCCCCTCATCTGGGTGTTTGAAATAAATCCTTACATGGGTATCTTAAAGAGCTGGACTAACTCCCCAAAGCATTAATGGGTGTTAAGTGGTGTGCTGAGATAAGAGCCCATCCCATTGTCAGGAATGACCGAGAGAGCTCAGGGGTCAAGTGAAATTGTGCTTATCTGCTGGCAATTTAGTCTTTTTTTTTTTCTTCCTGTGTTTGCTGTCTAGAATTTTCTTCTGGAGGAGACAGGAAAAAAAAAAAAAAAAAAAAAAAAAAAAAAAAAAAAAAGAAGATGGGGAAAAAAAGAGAGAAGAAGAAAAAGGAAAGTGTAAAGTAGCCTCTGTTTTAATCAGGACTCAGGGGTAAGATTTTTCTGGGGGCTATTGGCAGATGAAAGACAGGCACAGCACTTTGGATGCATTCTCTGCTTGAGGGACCACCAAATTACTGTAAATTAAGGGGAAGTCAGAGTTCCCCTCATGAAACAGTGCAGGAAAATTCTTTTTTCTCATTAGCTAATGAGGAGACAGAAGATACAGAATTCCAGCATGGTGGGGGTTGAAAGGGACCCCCAGAGATCGCACAGTCCAATGTCCCTGCTAAAGCAGAGATTCCACAGGGTGATGCCCAGGATCACAATGTCCAGCTAAGATGGGAATCTCTCCAAAGTAGGACAGTCCACAACCTCTGTGGGTAGCTTGCTCCAGGGCTCCAGCATCTTCACAGTAAATACATTTCTCCTCATGTTTACGTGGAACCTCCTGAGTTCCAATTTGTGCTCATTGTTCCTGTCTTATCACGGAGCAGCACTGAAATGAGTCTGGTCTCATCCTCTTGACCTGATTGAGAAGATCCCCTCTCAGTCTGCTCTTCTCCAGGCTAAATGGCCCCAGGTATCTCAACCTATCCTCTTCACAGAGATGCCCCAGGCCCCTCAGGTTCTTCGTAACTTCGGTTGGACTATCTCCAGTAGTTCCCTGCCTCTCTTAACCAGGGAGCCCAGAACTAAACACAGTGTTCTAGCTATGGCCTCACTAGGACAGAGTAGAGATGGAGAAGTCTCCTCTCACTACATTCTTTCATGAACAGAAGTTGACAGCTGGACCTGGCAACTTTTTACTGGTGCCTCCTGAATAGCTGAAGTTCCCAAGGATGGCACAATGAGAGCCCTCAGGGTACCATTTCTGCACTGGAAAAACAATGCCAGCACAGCACTCAGAGCTCTGCTTTTCCACACCGTACTGGACTCAAAGGGTTTTTTTGTAGCTGTAGCTGATGTATTTTGGGAGTGAACTGGGTGGGAGAAGGTCCCCAGCTCTGGAATGGACTCTCTGTTCTTGGCACAGCAAAGTCCACTCTCACTACCTGGGATATTCGCCCAAGATTTGATTAAAAGGTTGTTGTAACCAGGAAGAAATTAGGTTCTTATGTACTGGGATAGGTCCCAAGACATCCATTTCAGGGGGGTGGCTTGCAGAGTGAGCAATGGCAATGGTCTGGGTCTACCTTACCCAGGGGCAGCTTCACTGGTGGGGTGATGTCAGAAGAAAGGGTGAAGTAGGAGAGATGTTCTTTGCAAGGAAATGTCTGCTTTTGTGGACAGGGACCAGCTTTTTTAAAGTAAGGAACCAGAAGTCACAAGGGAAACAAGCTGCTGAACCTCTCTTCAGTGCAGTTCTCAGGACAAACTGTAAGTGGTTTTGATCCCTCTGTGACATGGGTCAGGCTACTGGGCTGCACACAAGTTCTCCTGAATAATCCTACCTGCTTTTTCCCAAGCTCTGCAATCTTTCTGAGACCTGAATCAGCGTTTAGTTGCTTGGTTAAATTCCTGGTTCCACTGAGATCAGTGAATGTTTTGTGCTGACCTGCAGCAGGACCAGGATCTCACCTCCCTGTCCTTCTCTCTGTTCCCTTGCTGGTCACCATGCCAGAAGATTTCTACTGTTCTCAGAAATTCCTTTTGACGTGAACAGTCTAATTCTTTCCAGAGCTGTGACTGGAGATGTAAATGCAGCCCAGTTAAAATGAGTAGCTGCAAACCCCAGAGCCCTGCTCTCTGCTTGCAGAGCACACCAGGCAGGCACCAGCTCCATCCTTCCCTTACTGGAATCTGATGAATCCCTATACAAATATTATTTGAAGGCTGAAACAATCAAATGTGCTCTTCCCCATGCTTTAAGACACGCTACCCATACACAATGACAAGTATTCAAATGAGAGGCAAAGAACAAGTCCCTCTAACACGGTGTGTCAAAGCAATTTGTTGATAACCCTGACAGAGCTCAGGATTTCCCTGCAGCTTTCCGGTTCCAGTGATGAAGGAACCCTGGAGTGCGGCAGAGTTCGGCAGAGGAGGCTTTTAGGGAACTATCAAGAGTGAGCACAGAAATTAGAATGTATATTCTCCTTCCTTCTGATGAATAGTTCCACTCAACATCAGCTAACTTATTCCTATTGACAGATCTATGAAATACTTGCAGAATCAACAGCTATAAACCGGGGTGGCAGTGCACTGGCACCATAAAGCCGTAACGTTGGTGTCTATTGCAATCAAGGCTTTTAAAACCTAATTACTTCTGGGTGACATCAGTCATATATTTTCATGTGAAATTACAGTGGCATGCAAGTGCCCAGCAAAATAAAAGAAAACAAATGATGCCCTGTAATAAGGGAGAAGTGAACTATCATTTTTAATCTGGCATGAAAGCTCCGACTGATGAAGCTTAATACAACTTGTTAAAACACCTAACAAGCGAGGAAGTGATTAAGTATTGTCCTTTTGCCTCTGGGAAATGGGATCTGCTCTCAGCAAGCAGGCAGTGACTGAGATAGCCCTTTGCAGCTGATTGAGCTGCACATAAAGTAACTTCTAATGATCTCAGTCCACTTTGAGCCATAAAGATTTAGAAGGGACAATATTTTAGAAATGATCAAGTTCCACTCTTTTTATTAGGGAGGATAAAACACCTTTGTGGAGGAAATTAAACAGAATAAATTGCTGAAGCCTTCCGCAGCTTCCATCATTTAGCAGACGCCAAGGAGGAGCAGAAGCTCATCCACAGTGGGGTGAAGTGAGGGGAAAAGCTGGATTTTGCTGCCAAATTGAAACTTGAGGAGTGTCCAGGCTGGGAAAAAATCCTGTGTCTTGTAAAATCCCTCTGAACAATTCCTCTGACCTTATACTTTTAGAAAAGGGCATAGAGGCACCTACAACCTCTAACTCCTTTACCTTTCCAGGTACATCCTTGTGATATCTCCCTCCATCCCTACAGGGAAACTGAGGCACTCAGAAATCACAGTAGGGTTTGGGCCTATGCAGGGTCTGAGGCTTCCCAGGCTGCCTGTGAGCTGGGGAGAAAGAGGAGCAACCTTCAGAGGAGCACACGAAGAGCTCCGGGGATGCTTCTAACCTGCTCTCCAAACTGCTGTGTTACTGCCAGATCACCTCCAACTCTAATCTCTCCTCAGGGAGAAACCCACACGAGTGCCCAGTTCTTGCAACAGACCATGGTAGAACCTGCTACAGTTTGTTCTGCTGACTTTTATTAAGGACACGTTTTTTCTGGAGATGTTTCTTTTATGGTGCTTAAATTAAGTTTTCAAGGTTAATTGTCCAATTTGATGTCTTTGCTTCAATAAATAATTCAGAGACAGTTTACATCCTCCCGTCCAAAGATGCTGCTGAGGTTACAGTCGCAGCCAGGCACTTCCTCTGATGTGCTATTAGCTAATGTGCTGAAGGTTTTTCCACCTCGTTTTGGAACCATTTATGCTCTTTGAGAGGACATTTGAATGGAACCAAAGTTCACTGGAAGAGCCCATAATGAAGCCAGCCAAAGCCACCAAGCTATTGATAAAGTCACTGCCAGCGCTGATTGTTCAGTGATTTTCCTGTTGTCAGCCACCAACCAGCACCAGCGCAGCAATAATTCTAGGTCTTAGTAACAACCCACCAGACTTCAGTTCAGCAGGTCAAATGCAGGAGCCTTTTATGTGCTCTTTGGGGACTCTGCAGAGCAGCTAACTCAGGCAACCCTTTCCTGCAAGCCTCTGAGTTGTCACCAGAGCTGATAGAGATGCCATTAGAAACGTCACGCCGCTAAGCTGCTGCGTGGTGGATGTGAAGTCACATTTTGAAGTCTCTTAGTCACATTTTTATAGCTCTCTTGCAAACAATCTACACAACTGCTTTTCCTATAGGCTTCGTGTAATGGGATCATAACCCTGCTGGGACTGCCAGGTACCAATGGAAAGAAAAAAAAAAAACACACAACATCCAATAAATCATAAATATTCCTGCAGTGCTTTAGTGCAGGTTCCAGGGTTGCAGGAGTCCCAGGGGAGTGTTGCTGGGTGCTGTGCATACTCCTACCCTCAGGGACCTCGACCTGGCAAAAGTGAAGGATGCTACTTCTCTTACCAATGTTGGAGGAATCTTGTGGGACCAATTAGCTGTTGTCCATACCATGCAACTGCTACATGAAGCAAAAGATCCACAATGCTTATTAAATACTTGTCTTTTCCCTGCTAAACAAGCTCCACACTGAGTGAACAGGATTTTTCAGCACATTCACCAGTCCTGCTGTCTAGTGGTGTTTTATAATATCGACCCACATCATCCCTCTTCAGTACCAGTGCAGGTCTGCTGGCACCTCACTTGCCCGTGGGTCAGAAGGTCGTGGAGGATTCAGGTGAGAGCTGTGGCTGGATCAGTCCCTGTGCTGACACTGCAATGCAGCTCCAATGCAGAGTTTCTGGCAGAGGGACATTGATTCAATGGTACAGTCACTGTCCTTTAAATAAAGGTCACGTTGCAGGGGCTGGCTCTGCTCTGTGCATACCTGAAGGGTACTAGACTGGGAGTTTGGGTAAGAGTGAGATACTGTGTCTTGTGTTAGTGGTAGGGGTGGAAGCGGAGCCCATGGTCCATTCACCCCATGCTGAGGTTTGCACTGTGCTAAGGATACTCTCCCAGGGAAACAAACCACAGGGCACAGGTATGACCTTGCTCTGCAAAGAACTGAAGGCTCAGCAGACCAAAAACTAGTACCTAGAGGATTCCATAGCTGTCTTATTACCCCACCACCTATTTTCTGATCTACTCACAGAGAAGAGCAAAAAATACACCCCCAAAAAACCCAGAATTTTGCCTACTAGAGAAAATTGTGCCTACAAATATTCTCACTTGGAAAAAAAAAATACAGCCACTGGTAACCTGGCTCATAGCTGAGCAGGGCTCTCAAAGCAGCAGATTTTGAGGTTTGCAACCAGCAATGTATTCAGGAGGCATCTGATCAAAGCTATAAAAGGAAGGGAAGGAAAAAAAAAATCATCAAGGCAACATTGTAAAAGATGATAGTTGTTAAATCTAATTTCAATACTGTGTGTGCATAACCTCTAAGTTGGAGGCATCTAAGCATTCCAGACATGGCCAGTGCATTGTAATTTTTGCATCATTTCACATTACTCACAAGGTACATTAGATGGACGCTGAAGGATGAATTATTCTTTTCAGCAAAACATTTTTGTGGAGTAAGTAAATTTATCTTGTGGGGAGAGTAAAAGGAAGAAATATGGCATTAAAATGTGCAGATCTGAGTTGAACACATCTCTCTTTTACAGGGAAACCATGATTTAAGTGCACTCTATTACTAATGTTTAATAAAAGCCATAATTCAGAATGTCAGGCTGAGGCTGTGTGCATTGAAACTATGATTTGGGGAAAAAATGACATGGACATTTTTCAGTACAGTAGCTCTTCTTTAAGCCATTTGTCTGCAGACCTAAATTAGCTTTGAAATGTACTTTATCTTTTCTAAAAAGGCATTGATACAGCGATTATGTTTTATCAATTAATTTTACCCGGGGCACCTGGAGCCAGGTGCCTCCTGACCTTCCCCTCCCTGGTGCCAACAGGGCTGCCCAGGAGCAGCAGCAGGTCACTTCACCAACCTTTGTTTGTCCTTCTGCACCAATCTCAGCTTTGAGGGACCTTGGGAAAGTTTGTGTATTCACACAACTAAGCCTCCACCTGCTTGCAAGTGGTTCTGCCAAAATCTTTGCTGTTCCATAGGTGTCTCACAGCCATGGTTCTGAGGTGGAGAACCCCTGCACTACCTACACCATATAGGCTTTTATTATTCCATCAGTCTTGGCTCCAAGGGGAATGCAGGACTGCCTGATTGATGGAGAAGCAAAGCAGCTTTTGCACATCTCTTCTCTTGACACTTTGCAGCCCAAGCTGGCAGACAGATGTGAGAGGAACTGGCTGCATGTTGGCCTCTTCTTGCTATATGGTTGATAATGATTCTTCTGGAAGTGGCAATATCAAATGTTTTGGTTCTTCCCTTCACAGAGCAGACCCCCAGCAGTATCATAGTGATAGCAGGACAGCAATGCTGAGCTCACAACTGCATCCCTGGTGTCACAACTGCTTGGTGGGACACTGGCTTGGGAAAACAATCAGAGCATTGCCACTCTGAGAGGGTAATTCTGCCAGGGGTGTCCCTTCTGTAGCTCCATTAAGCACTTTGTTAAGGTCTGTGTGTTCCCATTCAGGTGTCATTCAGAGTTATCAGTCCCTTGTGGTCCATTGGACAGATGTCACCGGGGAGATTTTTGTGCCCAAGCCTGCAAACCCAGACTAGGAGAGTTATACTGGAACCTCAAGGTGTTTGTGGATGTGTGGTCATTAGATATGCTCCTGGTTTTGTTCTGCTTTCTGTTCCTCTGCTTTCCTTCTCTCCATGAGAGCCTTTTCTAGACTAAAAAAGAAATAAATCATCAGCTTGTCTGAACTCTGCTCTGCACCTTCACACATGTGCAGTTACCACTGAGCCTGTTCAGCTGCTGCTTTTCAATGCTTTGCTCAACCTCCCCTCACATTTAAGAAGGTCGAGGCCAGCTCTCCTGCCTGCCCTGGGCACACTGGTGTCCACGGCATCTCCGCAGTGACCCCAGCTGCTCACCATGGCCATCCTGGGGCACTGAACTGCTCTGCAGTTGGCCACTGATTGAAATGCATCCTGACCTATATGATTAAAAGTCACACCATGATTAAAAAAACCAAACAAATGCAACCCCCTTCTCCCTCTTCCATTTCCCTTTTCCTGCAGTGCAAGGAACTGGGTGCCGCAGGGTAGTGGGGGCTGTCTGAGAGGGAGGACATTGGTGCCCAGGAGACTTCATGCATCTACTCAGGGTGCTGCAAGCCTGGCAGCACTGCAACTGCTCCATCCTTGGGACTGTTATAAAGCACTGTCAGGACTGCAAGACCTTCCCAAAGTCATGTACACAGGTCAGTAAGACCTGGATTTAAACCAAGCCAGAGCCCAGAGCAAGCAATGGAGTGGGCTGGTTTACATCAGCGGAGGATCCAAGCCATTAAATATCACTTTCATTTACAGTCTGACCTGCAGCCAGGACATTTATTAGCACAAACCAATTCCCCTCAGGGCAAGCAAAGCCTGGGAGTTGAATGCTGAGCCTGGCCCTCCATGAGCCTCTCCTGGGGACATGCTACCTGTGAGAGGCTCTCCTCCCAGGCATCCCAGCACCCGCAATTAAACTCTCCTTAAACTTTAAAGGGATACTTAAATGTGTTTTTATGGCCCCATTACTTTCTCTTTATAACCCTAGGTGAAGGCTGGAATCCTGTCCGAGACATCTGAAAGGTTATATGTACAATTAGCTGGTTCTCATCACATCCTTTAATATTTCACTTCATAAGCCAAAACAAACCCCCATAAATCTGACACCAGTGGCCACACAGAGCATGGGGGGCACTGGTGGGGGCATTCCCATCCCTCCCAGATATTAATGAGTCACTCAACTACAGAGAAAACGGTGCTAGAGGAGAACTGGGGCTGCCTCATGGCGAGTTCAGCATGGGTGCAAGCTTCCCCCTCTCTCTCTCTTCTGAACCTGCCTGTGATGTTGGGGCAGAGTCACTAATGACAGATGTGTAAACTTGTGCATGGAGAGATGCCAATATTTTGCATACTTACACAGTGCTGCCATAAATATTAATGTGGTGCTAATATGGGAAGTTCCACCAGCTGTGTCCATTCTCCAGGGATACTTCAACTATTTATATTCTGGGTAATGAGCAAGCTGTTATTATATAATCAGGCTGTTGGAGAAGCCTTTGGAAGAAAAGTCTCGCTGAGAATTAATCAACAAGCAGAGTGTGTTTGGAGCCATGAGACATCACAGATTTAATGATGGAGGGTTTGACAGAGCAGAGGCAGGACAGGAGGAAAACGCCAGAGAGGGAAGAACAAGGTCAGGAAGGCGCTGCCAGGTAAGCTCCTGAGTAATTCAGAGAATCATAAAGTCACTGAATCATAGAATGGTTTGGATGGGACCTCAAAGATCATCTAGTTCCAAGTCCCTGCCATGGGCAGGGACACCTCCCACTAGCCCAGATTGCTCAAGGCCACATCCAAACTGGCCTTGAACACCTCCAGGGAGGGGGCATCTACAACCTCCCTGGGCAACCTGTTCTAGTGTCTCCGCATCCTCACTGTAGATAATTCCTTCCTGATATCCAATCTATATCTCCCTTCTTCCATCTCAGAGCCATTCCCTCTTGTTCTATCACTGCAAGCTCTTAAAAGAAGTCCCTCCCCAGATTTCTTGCAGTTCTCTTCAGGTATTGGATGGCCTCAGAGGCAGGACAGGAGGAAAATGTGAGAGCAGAATGAACAAACTGTCCAGAGAGGTGGTAGAAGCCCCATCCCTAGAAATGTTCAAGGTCATGAATCTGCTGAGAGGGAAGCTCTTGAATAATTTGCACTGAGTGGGACAACATTGGGGTTTTTGCAGTTGCAAATTTGGCTTCTTCCATAGCATCCAGCTTCAGTCCTTGAAAGAGACAGAACTGGATAGGTATGGTATTTATCTTCAGTCTGAAAAATGAGTTGTTTGCCAGTGGTGAAGTGCAGATGAGATACCACCATGCTCATGCCTTGGCTTTGAGCTCCCATGAACAGACCCAGTTCCTATGGACAGGAGGAGGCAGCTCTCCTTGGGTCCAGCGTGGGCTTGTATCAAGTGAATCACCCCAAAACCAAACAACATTCAAATTCCCCACCTGCAAACAAAGAAGCCTCACATATCATGCACAAAATATAAACCTCCCAGAGGAGGCAAGAATGAGGGAAGGGCAACGTTTGCTCAGCATTTGCTCCTCCGCACTGGAAACCACGAGCCAGAACGAACTTTGTTACGCTCCTTTCTCTCCAAGCACAACCTGCTTGCTTTAATCAGAGCTGGAATGATGCTGCTTTCATCTGACTTGAGAATCAGCCCTCTCTTCTCGTGCTAAAGCTGGATTTGTGTTGATTTTATTGCTGTTTTGGACTCCCACAACACAAGTGACTGATGAGCCAAATCCGTGCCGCATCCCTGAATGTATTATGCTCCTATTGTAAATTTTTTTTTTCTGCATCAAATCTATGGGTTTTTGTTTTTTTGTTATTCTTTTAACAAGGCAGATTCTTCCTCCTTAAAAGAAAAAAAAGAAGGAAAAAAAAAGAAAAAGGAAAAAAATACAAGAGAACAGTTTGGAAGTGATTTAAATCCTCTCTCCCCCTTTTTTTGGGGGAACGATGAATATTTAATTGAGTTGAAGGTGGATAAATGATCATTTTCTTCATCCTATATGGTAGTGAGTAGTAAATTACTTTCCCAGGAAACCCAGTTATAATTGCAAAATTGATAACAGAGGTGTGAAAATTTACACCTGTGATAATAAAGACTAGCTTCCCATCATACATCAACATTATATCTTATGAGTTATCTCTTGTGCATGATCTAAATATTTCATAGAAGCCAGCAATCAGAGCCTTCAGCTTGCCAGGTAAGAAATAACCTGCTTTTATATTTCATATGCATATATATATATATTTCAACTAACAGGACGCTCTGCATGCACCTACACACCTGCACAGCAGTGCTCCAAGGGCGGGTGTTCGTGCTCCTGAAAGCTGATGGAGAAGCCCAACATCATGCTGCAATGCAGAGTTTAGAGGCAGCATGGCAGGGAGGGGAGGACAGAGCGTTGTAACCTTGGGCAGGCTCAGATTAAAAATGGCCATTTGGCATCCCCCGACTCTGGGCTGAGTCCTGGTGAGCTGCTGAACGAGAGGCATCTGCCTTCCCTTCTCAGTCCTACCAGCTCTTCCTCTGGAAACTGCTGAGTAAAGGGATGCACAAAACTTCTGCTCAGTTTTGGCAAGGGCTGGAGGGCAGCGTGCTGACCCCTGAGTGTTCTGGGGTTCTGCTCTGGGCTCAGGCCCCTTGGGGGCTGCTACGCTGAGAGCTGCAAGCTAAAGAGGTGGTGCTGGGCTGCTAATTAAGCACTGCAATCAGCTGAGCTCTCAGCAGAGCACGCTGAGATGAACCCTGTACAGACAGAAATTAATACCAGCAATCTAATGGGCACAAGTGCCCTCACCTGTATTAGCCTAGGAGAAAACCAAACCCTGTAGATGAAGCTTTTGGCACCACTGCTCTAAGAACCAGCAAAGGTCTCAGAGCTACCTCTAAACTCATCTGTAATTTGGGAAGATTTCCTCAAGGTCAAGCGTGGGGCTTTTGCTAAATGTACTTGCACTGGATGCAAAAGGAGGTGTCTGTGGCATCATAGGACTGGATCAGACCCTCATGGAGTAGGACTGGTGGCAGGTACAGTCATTAAAAGATAGGGATTAGAGCCTTCAACCTGAATCTGAGTCTAATCCATTACCCCCTTCACAGGGTGTCACTGGGAACAGGAGCTGATACTCTCCCTTTAGACTAAAAGAGATGTTCTGCTTTAAAAACTTTGGTTGGGTTAACAGCACTGTGTCCAAGATTTCTGTTAGAGAGATGCCAAAGCCATAAAATACATAAATTGCCTCTTTCTCCTCATTTTAGCATGTCATTTCATGCTTTTATATAGACATACATTTTATTATGCACTTTGTTCCTTAAGATATCATTCCTTTTATCTTGGCCAGTTTATTAAAGATAAAGATATGGACATTCCCATGCTTTCTCCAGGGTTGTGATTGGCTGAGTGGGATGAGAACATTATGTTAACAAGAACATATTTTGCTGTACATGAGATAATCTCTTTGGGAGGGGAAGATGTGAATCATTTTCCTTCTCTTTTTCTCCCTTCCGATATTTTTCTTGAAGCTCATTTCAGTAGCGAGACATCTTCGGCTTCCCCTAAACTAAAGCGAGAGACAAGATGCAAGAGCCATTGATTCACCTTAGGGAATACTTTGGAGAGATCAAAAAGTGCTCATGTGCAAGCTGTTTCCTGTGGGAGGAGCATGGCAGCACAATCAATCCAGGAATGCATTGTAAAATCAATGCTCTGTATAATTAGGGCACTCCAAGGGTAAAAAAAAAAAAAAAGAAAAGAAAAAAAAAAGGAAAAAAAAGAGAGATCTTCAAGGCATAACAGGAATCCTGAAGGCTGGAGAAATCACAAGCCCCTGAACAGATTTTAAGTCCATTTTGGGGATAGGGAGAGAAGATCTTGAGGGACTGAGGCAAACTCCTTTTATCTTGGTCCTGGCTGCAAGATGCGGGGAGCTCTGGGATGATGATCACACATGAGATGATCTCCTCCGTTCTCAGCTGGGACTACCAGCAGTTCTGCACCCTGATCTGTTTGCTTTTGGCTGCTGAAGGGAAAAAACTTTGATGGCAAACCTCTTTGGCACCTGTGAAAGATGATTTGGGAGGAAATATGTGCCCAGGAACCGTCTTGGCTGTGCATCAGTGGCCAGGATCAGACCTCCATGTTTAAATCCTTCCCCTTGCAACGTTGCTGGTCGTGGAGATCTCTTCCCATCCCTCCAGCAACACAGAAAAATCTCTCACCTCAAAAGATTTTTTTTAATTTTATTTCAATATTTCCAACCATTTCTGAGAGACTGAATGGAGCCAGCTCATAATTCCCAGCTAAACACAAATGTTAACTATAGATCATGAAAATACAGCGGGGCGTAAATAGTTTTCTTTTATATGCTACTAAATTATAAGCAAAACCAATTAAGTTGGAAGACAAAAATTCCTTTAGATTAGCAATCACTTTTGCAGGCTCTTGGTGAAAGCAATAATGGGGCTTTGCCTGAAAAATCCACTTTCTTGGGCAGAAGGAAGCCATTGGAGGCTGCCAGCTCCTTAGCAAAGCTTTTCTTTGCAAATTGGGCTCTTAAATTTAAAGGCTAAGCCACCCTTCAGCCTTTTTAGTTATTTGATGCTAAAAGATCTCTGAAGATCCAACTCAGCCCCCAAAGATCGTCTCCAGAAATTAGACTCCCAAGCAGGGTAGGGAAAAGAACAAACAAACTCTCTGCCTGAAATGGCCACCGTGCTGGTTAATGTTCCTCAGATGGGTCATTAGGTCTTTTATGGATTGTCAGCATGGAGAGCTGCTCCTGGTTCCAGGGCAAAGAAAAGTACTTCGTATTAAAATACATGGCTCTTGTGGGACCAGGCACTTTCACAGGGCTGCCTGCAAATTTGGCAAGAGCCCTGAAGTTGAGAAAGACAGATAACCCTGCAAATCAGGAAAGGCAGGTTTTCATCAATAGAAAATTACAGATCCCTGGTGAGAACTCCCATCATTATCTATCAAGAAATAAATTGGCCTTAGTTCCTCTTAACTGGTTCATCTGCTGGATTCTTGTGGTGGGGAAGACCTTTGCCTTCCAACTAGGCACTGGTTTATTGGGTGGTTTAATTGCTTGTAAGAATAACTCTTATTGGAGTGGTGCTAAAGCTGCTTGTGTCCCAGTTTCAAATGAAAGTGGTTTTTTAGAAGGATTCATTGGCCTGGAGTGCTCTGACCAGTGACCCAGGTGGGTGGGAAGAGGTTTCTGTAGGGAAGAGAATCATAGAAGCATAGAATTATAGAATCAACCAGGTTGGAAGAGACCTCCAAGCTCATCCAGTTCAACCTATCACCCAGCCCTAGCCAATCAACCAGGCCATGGCACTAAGTGACCCATCCAGGCTTGTCTTGAACATCTCCAGGAACGGCGACTCCACCGCCTTCCTGGGCAGCCCATTCCAATGCCAATTTCTCTATCAAGAACTTTCTCCTAATATCCTCCTAATATCCTCCCTTGGCACAATTTGAGACTGTCCCCCCTTGTTCTGTTGCTGGGTGTCTGGCAGAAGAGCCCAACCCCACCTGGCTACAACCTCCTTTCAGGTAGCTATAGAGAGCAATGAGGTCTGGCCTGAGCCTCCTCATTTCCAGGCTGCGCATCCCCAGCTCCCTCAACCTCTCTTCACAGGACTGTGCTCCAGGCCCCTCACCAGCTTCATCACCCTTCTCTGGACACTTCTCTCTTGAATCACCTGGTTAGAAAGAAAAGACCTTAAGACCATTGAGTCCAGCCATAACCAAACATGTCCCTGTATACAAGTGTTACTCCACATCTCTAAGCACCTCATTCAAATGTCTTTTAAACACCTCCAAGGATGGTGACTCCACCACCTCTCTGGCCATTCTGTTTCAGTGCCTGGTGACCCTTTTGGTGAAGAATTTTTTCCTAATATCCAGCCTCAGGTGCAACCTGAGGCCGTTTCCTCTTGTCTTATCACTTGTTACCTGGGAGAAGAGGCCAGCTCCCATCTCACTACAGCCTGTTTTCAGGTAGTGGAGAGAGCAGTGAGATCTCCCCTGAACCTCCTTTTCTCCAGACTGAACAACCCCAGTTCCCTCAGCTGTTCATACTGAGACTTGTGTTCAGGACCTCTCACCAACCTTGTTGCCCTTCTCTGGACACGCTCCAGCATCTCAATGTGGTGAGAGGCCCAACACTGAGGTGCAGAGGTGCACCCAGTCTGTCTCTATAAATACAAGGTTAGAGCACTCCCCATCCATATGAAACCAACTCCAGGAGCACCATTTGGTGTCGGAGAGGATGAAGAACATTCTCAGGGGAGTGAGAAAGACCCTGGCAGGGCTGTGGATCAACTTTGGTGTGTCAGCTTTAAGTATTTAAATAAAATCTTTGGAAAATCATAAAACCTTTTCAACAGGAAAGACCCTTTCAGGCCATCAAATCAAACCATTATCCTAAATCAAATACTCAGGAATGTGAAAGCTAAGTATCCCTTTTCCTTTGGAATACATAGGGCATGTTGGGTGTCTGATAGGAAGGACAAAGTTTGTTGGCCATCACCCAAATGACAGCTCAGAGAATCATAGAATAACTTGGGATGAAAGGGACCCTAAAGATTACCTAGTTCCAATTCCCCTGCCATGGGCAGGGACACCTCCCACTTGTCCAGCCTGGTCTTAAACACTTCCAGGGATGAGGTGTTCACAGCTTCTCTGGGCAACTTGTTCCAGTGTTCCACCACCCTCGTAGTAAAGAACTTCTTCCTAGTGTCCAATCTGAATCTTCTCTGATTTAGTTTAAAACCATTGCCCCTTGTCCTGTCACCACATGCTCTTATAAATAAAACGTGGGCAAGGCCAACTCCATCAAAACAGTGTTTGGGCTCCCTTGGCAGGAGAAAGCTGCCATGCTCAAAGGATTGATTATGCCCCCAAATAAATGCAAAGGTATGCCTGGAGAAAAGAGCCACCGGGAGGGTTCCTGGCACCAAGGTCTGTGCTCGTTGGCCAGAGGGCACGGAGATGGGGGTGACGCTGAAACGTTCTCGCTATAGAGCACGGGTGTGTGCCGTCCTTGTCCGTTGAAAGGCGGAGATGGGGAGCATGCAGAGTGGAGGCTTTTTCCAGGAGAGGGCGCTCGTGGGAAACCGCAGCTCCAGCAGCTCCGGCCCCGGGCAGCGGGACCCTCCCGCATCCCTCCGGCCCCGGGCAGCGGGACCCTCCCGCATCCCTCCGGCCCCGGGCGGCGGGGCCACCCCGCAAGCCCCTGGGTCCCACCAACCCTCGGCAGAGGGACTCTCCCGTCCCCACAACATCCCTCCAGCCTCGGACAGCAGGATCCACTCTGATCTCCCTAATCCCTCCAGTCCCGGGGAGCGAGATTCCCCTGGCCCACTCATCCCTGCGGTCCCGGGTAGAGGGCATCCCCTGGTTTCTCGCATCCCTCAAGTCCCGGGCAGGGGCAATCCCTCTCATCCTTCCTGCCACGGACAGACGGACTCCTCCACTGGTCTTCTTCATCCCTCCAGACCTAGGCAATGGGACGCCCACATCCCTCTGTGTAAGTTCCACAGCAACTGAGGAATTGATTAGAAGGAGATGAATTCTTCATGCTCATCCCCTCTATGCCGATTAGATGCTGTTGTGTGCTTCTATTTGCTCTTTGTCCTGGAAAGAAGAGAAAAGAAAGGAAAAGGAAAACGAAAAGGAAAGGAAAGGAAAGGAAAGGAAAGGAAAGGAAAGGAAAGGAAAGGAAAGGAAAGGAAAGGAAAGGAAAGGAAAGGAAAGGAAAGGAAATAGAAAAGAAAAGAAAGGAAAAAGAAAAGAAAGGAAAAAGAAAAGAAAAGGAAAGGAAAAGAAAAGGAAAGGGAAAAAGGAAAAGAAAATAAAAGGGAAAAGAAAAGAAAATAAAAGGGAAAAGAAGAAAGGAAAAGAAAAAAGAGAGAGGGAAAAATAAAACAAAAATAGGGAAAAATAAAAAAGAGGGGAGGAAAAAAAGGTAAAGAAAAAAGACAATGTACAGGAAAAAAACCCCTCAGGCCACTGGTGCACTATGTGAGAGGGAAACATCTTGTATGCTAATTGGCTTTAGGTACTTACAGCAAGATTGAGACTTGTAGCTTTGCCACAGATTGCTGGAAATTCCTCCGATAAGCTGACAGATGAATGTGTCTCTCTCATGGAGAGGTGAGAGAGCAGCAAAATACTTCCAAGAGCACAGGCAGCGAAGCAGAGATATTTCTGGCATGTCAACACGCTGGGGCGGTGAGAACGCTGACCACTCGCTGCGGGGAGGATGGGGGGAGAGGGGGAAGAGAAGGGGGGAAAGCAGCAGGCAGGCACAAAACGCTGATCCGCTGGCCACGTCCTGCCACCCCCACACTGGGAAGCAGCTTTTTCTATGAAGAGCTCCATCAGTTTGAATTAGTGCTTGTGAAGCAAGGTGGGGATGAGCAGGAATCATTCTGCCAGAATCTGGCCCATAGCGATTTGTACACAGGAGTGCAGCCAGGAAAGATGCAAGCTGAGATTAAAGTCTCAGCAAAGCTTCTTGTTGGGGCCTCCCTTATCCATAAACCACATCAGTTTGTTTGGCTGAATTTTGGGATTTTTTTTTTTCCCCTCTAAACTTGAGAGTTACTCTTGTTCATTAACATGGGCAGGGTTCCCCTCTCCCTGGTCCCCAGCCCTGCGGTTTAGGTGATGCTCTTTGGATGCTGAACCCAGCAGGATGGCAGAGGGCAAGGCTGAACTATGCTGAGGCTTCCTCACCAGCACCCACCCTTCAGGCCAAGCCTCTGCCTTCCCTCTATGCTGTGAAAAATGAGGAGAAAAGCTTTAAGGCACAGGGATCTCATGCATCTTGCACCAGGGCACAAAGGCTGTCACTCTACCACAGCAATGCTCTGTCCTGAAAAAAACACCAGACCCTGCACTTTCCTCTTTCTATCCCAAACACTGGGAATAAACCCCATGGGAGCAGAAAGTTAGTGTCACATGGACAAGGTGCCTCACTGGGCACGGTGCCACCACACTGCTCCAGCTGCTTCTGCCTGCCCCCTCCCAGCTCTTGGGCCTCCCTCCGCTTGCAAAGACTTGAGAGCCCTTCCTGGTGGTTGAGATGGCAACTACCCTGCAAGACTTTCTGCATGATGTTTGGGGTCATTTCTTAAATTTTTCATTTGAGTGGTTTGTTTTGTTTAAGTAGCAAAAGGTGGCTGAAGCAGAGTCTACCCCCAGCCATCAGCCATTTGCAGTGGTGGCTGTGGATCCCTCCTCCCCATTTACACCAGAGTAGCATCGAGTCCTGGGCAATGCTCAGGTCAAGCAACGATGCTTCTTCTTTCCATCTGCCCCAACTCATTTGCAGAAGGGTTTTCCTACCAGTTTTGAGTGCACAAGGAGCAGAAATGATCCTGTGGCTTTTACTTGAGCCCTCAGTTTCTAGACTTGGGTTCAGCTTCACATTCCCTGAGAAAATTCTACATCTCACCTTGAGCAAGGTCACTACTGCTGTGCCTCAGTTGCTCCATCAATAAAATGGGCCTAATAACACTTCCCTTCTCCAAATTGAAGTTTTCCTCACTGTGTCTAGCTTTCTGTCGCTTGCCCACATCTGCACCCTGCATCCCATGGGACTCTTCATTTAATGAGCACGAGAGAGCCTATTATTATAACCTTCATGCTGTAGCTCCGTCTTTATCTCTGTCTGCTGTTTGCTGTGGGAAATATCTCAGCTTTCTCTTTTCATTTGCCATCAGCAGTTGCAGCAGCTGTGGTGCAGGACCCAGGGAATCTGCAGCTGAAGTCTAAATGCAGTTGACAACTGTATGAATCTTATAGCCAATGTAAGTAGCTAATGCAAATATCAACAGTGTAGTAAGAAACACTTGGAAGCAGTAAGTGACTGATAGAAAAGTGATTATATGGACTTTATGTTGAAAAGTAAATATTTACTCTCCAGCATTGACAGATGCCTCAAGCACCATAGATCTAAAAGGGCATTGATTTGCACTCCTCCAGCCTCTCTTATCTCCTACTTATGAAAGTATCTGGCAAATAGTACATCATTTGCTTCCTCCACAGCCCAAGTGCCTCAGAGCAGCCACTCAGGTAATTTGTTTGGTATCCAACAGAGCAATAGTTAATTGTAGTGCTCGTGGTATCGCGTGCGGGGCTCTGCCGTAGCATCCTCAAGTGCAGTCATCCAGCGATGCTCCTGCTCAGAGTGTGGGCCAGCTCCTGCCTCACTCTGCATCCAGCCAGGCATTAAAAGGGAATTAAAAAATAAAAAATGAAAGGGTTTTAGCTGCACAAAATTACAACCCTCAAAGAAGAAGCAGGGAAGAAAATGAGGTGGGGAAAAACCAAGTGTGCTCTTTAAGAGCAGGCTGGTGGCCGTGGCTCCCTGTGCTGCTCTCCTCTTTGCCCTCCTGGAATTGCCTTGAAATAACTGAAATGAAGTTGAGCTGCTCAGAGGCTGTCAGGTTTGTAGGACCTCCTTGGCAATCAATTTAACCTCCTAGAATAATTTTTTTTTTTTTCTTCTGCTACTCAAAGTTGCTGAGTCAGTGGTGGGCATCCGGGAGCTGCCTGCAAAGCTGGTCCCAGTCCCTCTTCCCTGGGGAGCCACCCAGTGACTTGTCTGTCATGCAGAACTGCCAGTGGGTAAAGCACCTTGCACTGCTCCTCCACCTTGTTATTTCTGGAAGGGACTCTCACAGATGCTGTGTTTTAAAATGACTCGTGTGTGATCATGCTGTCATCAGCAGGGGGTGGGATACCCTTTTGAGGGTGGCTGTGGCTGTCTACACTGAGTGTAAACCAGCTTCAGCCTTCCTGCTTCACATAAGGGGCAGAGAAACTCCTTTGGGATGCTCCAGCATCAGACTTGCCCTGTCCCTTGAGTGAAGCAGCCATTTTAGCCTCCTGCTGCCTCTAAAAGAGAGAAACACAAGGAGGTGTCTCACTTTTGCCTCCTTTTGGGGTCCTACTATCTGTAGAAGAATGCCTTTTGCTGCAGGTGGCATTGGTTGAGGCTGGCAGGGTACATTAATGCATTAGTGCAGGCAGTGAAAGGCATCGCTCCCACTCATCGGAGCTTCTCCACACTTCACACTACAGCAGTTTTCTCTCCACAGTTGATAATTACTCACCTCAGAAATAAATAATCCCAAAGTGGAGGATACAAAAAGTTGTTTGCAGAAGAAGGGAACTAAGAGCACTTTATGTCTCCTACAGAGCCTTTACATCAGTTGGAGGAATCTGCCCAAACAGCTATCTGAATGTTGTACTCAGTAATTACTAACTACACGAACACTTCTCTTGTGTTTTATTTGCTTGATGATAATTAAGTGTGAGTGTCTTATTCAGTAACCTCTTATTCATACTCTGCCTGGAACAGAAGATAGACCTGTCTTGAAATTATGTGACCCAGTGAGATGCCACTCAGTAAGGACACTTTACTCTGAAAAAAGTAGGCATAGGACCATGGAATAGTTTGGGTTGGAAGGGATATTTAAAGGTCATCCAGTTCAAACCCCTGTAGTGAGCTGGGACACCTTCAACTGAATCAGGTTCCAACCTGAAAAATCCTTCAGATTAGGCCTAGAAGACAGCTGCATTGTCAGGCTTTCTTCCAGGGGTTTCACCTAGAAGTGTGTTTAAGAGAAGAAAGAAAAAAAGGAAAAAAGGAAGCAACAAACACATTTGCCAAATTCATCAAACTGTGACCTTGAGACACAGGTCACTAGAACATCACTGGCTTTGACAACGGGGTCGTGGCACAAGGGGACAACCATAGCCACTTGGAAACAAATCTTTGCTGAAATAAGACATTTCAAGGAGAAATTTGCTGGCACTGGAGGTTTGGGTGTTTGCAACACTTTCAGATTCTGCTTTTGCTTTCTCCAGAGCGTCTAAAGCCAATGAAGTAAATGAAGTTATAGGTGTTCTGCATCTGGATCGGGTGGCTCATTGCATCCAAATTGTGCAGTGAGTCAGGGCTGGGTCTTGATACGTCCAGCACCCACATAATTTGCAAACTGCCTGTCCCTATTGCTCTCCTCCTCCATCAAGTCCTTCTGCCTGAACGCAGGAAAATGACTCCAGGGACTTAGATAAGATTATTCCTGTGAAGGAGACAGGTGAGACAGGACCCCCCCCTCTGCAAATCTGCTTTTTTTTTTCCCTTTTGTAGGTGCTCAGGCAGGAAAAGCATGGGCCAGCAGAGACGTGTGTAAAGTTTTATTGTCATCAGAGCAAAGAGGTGTGTGGCTGGGGAATTTTTAAAATATATTTAAAATTCAGTTGCCTTTTTTTTTATTTTTATTTTTTTTTTTTAAATTTTTTTCCCCCCCAGAAGCACTCTTCTTGCAAAGCCAGCAGCTCCAAGAGCTACTGCCTGCAGTCTTAGGTGTGCATTAGCTTCCATTTGATTGCTGTGCAGCAACTCTTCTTATCTTTGGAAATTAACCATTTCCTAAGCAGAGAGGAGATGTTAAGCAACGTGAGCGTAATGCACCAGGCATTGCACCAAAGACTGCAGAGTGCACCACTCCTCCTGTCAGTGCTGAGGCTTTGACACCTACAAGAAAAAGTATATTCCAGCCCTGTCAGACGTGCAGAGCAGTTATGCAGAACTGTCTTTAAGAAGATATTTCTCTCAGGACTGGTTTTGTGGTTTAGGGTTGGTGTTTTTTGGGGGTTTTGTTTTTCTTTTTGGGTGAGAGGAAATATTTCACAATGATCTTCACCTTCTCTCTGTTACACAATTTGGTGCCACTTACAGTAAATGATTTTTGTGCAGCTTCCTTGTCACAACTTTGTAAATTCTGCTGCCCTCCGGGAAAATATCCTCAGACTTTTAGATGCAAAATGATGTTGTTAAGACAGGGTACAAGATACAACAAAGGCAAGGCAAGCAAGGTGGCTTCTTCTCCTGTGCTGACTGCATGGATGGTAATGAGAGTCATCTTCATGTACAGGTCTAGCATCTGGTTGCTGTATTTATTTTAACTGTAAGTGGTTGTTGAGTTCTGTTTGTTATGTTGTTGTTTTTGGTTTGGTTTTTTTTTTAATAGGGAGAAATCCAAATCCCAGTTGGGCTCTCTTATGTCACTAACCCCTGCAAATCTGGAATAAACCTATTGATGAAACATCCATATGCTTTTTAATTGCTTCCTTTCTGTTAACTAAATGTTGTGGGATGTTTTAGGGCAAGCTACGAACTTTCCAGCTTCATCTCTTTTCCACTCGGGTGTTGTCCTAGCTGCCTGCTGCTGACTCCTTGTAGGTCATTTCCAGCAACATAAGCAAGACAAGCAAACAGCAAAATTGCAAGATGCAAATGCCCTTCATTTTTGGCTTTGAGTCAAAAAATAATAAGTTGACAATAACCCTGCCAGAATATGCAGCAAGGGTGACTGCATATTTCTTCCTGCTAGCGTGACAGTACAAGGGAGCTGGGCACAAGCAAGGGACAAGCCTGTATTCCCCTGGATGCTGCAGCATGTGCCTTGTCTCAGGTTTTAAGGGCTTTTTGGGGTAAAGCAAAATGATTCCATGCAACCATCAGCTCATTTTCCTTTCTTCAGCAGAAAAAGTAAGGAAAAAAAAAAAAAAGAAGCAGATGATTTAAAGTTTTGTAAAAATAATATTAAATGAAGCACAGCCTTCTTTGGAAAAGCTGCTGTGGGTGTAGGGAAGAAATACTTTTCTGAATGATGCTGCTGGTGAAGATGGGAGGGCAGATGGGGACCACAAGGGCTGGAATTGCAAGCCTGACCCTGCATTGCCATCCTCAGCCCTCCAGGGAAATACCAACCATGTGTCTCACAGCCTCCAGATACTGCAGAGTGGAGTTTTCAGTATCAGCACCCAGGGTTCTGCACCTCAAGACAAACTTCCTGTTGTGAGCCCAGGGTCTGTTATCTCTCTGTTTCTTCCTTTTGCAGGGGCTAGTGACATAGCAGAGCCCAAGAGAGCAGCTCTCATGCTGACCTGTCTCTTTTCTTCCTTTCCATGCTTTCCTATCTCCACCCATCTCTCTACAACTGCTCTTCAAAGATCTCTTCTTCTAAAGTTTTAAAACATTGGATAACTTGCACTATCATCCTTGGAGCTGAAGGGTTTGAGGTGGTTCCTCAGGTGCTTCCTCTCCAGAGAGTCACAGTTTACCACCACCACCTGGCACCAGGTGTGCACAGAAGCTGACTGCCACGCTGCCATGCTACCTACTGCAACCACAACGGGGACATCCTCACGGTGGGAATAGATTAAATAGTTCCATTAGCCCCTGGGCTCTTTGGAGGTCAAGCTTTGGAAATCAGCAACCATCTGAAGATCTAGAGCTGAAAGTGTCAGGATGCTGCAACAATACTGCATGCAAGAGGAAGAAGCAATGGAGTCTGGCCATGGAGGGATGCTTATCTGTCAGGGTTCGGATTTCTCCCATCTAACCCCATCTCTTAGTTAGCTGAGGTCCAGTGCCAGAAACTCTTTATTTGCAACCAGGAAGAGACAGTGGAGAAGAATCCTGCAGTGAGCAGCACTTTGGGAGTTTTTGATAGATGCTGTCTACCTCATTACTGAACAATGAAACTTTATTGTTCCCTCTGTTCTATTGATTTTTATGTCTCCAAAGCACGCTGGTGAACTCTGAAATGAGTATCTGTCAGAGGAGGAGGACCGCTGCTGCTGATCTGCATCTTTGAAGTGAGTGTCCATGGATCAAGCCTTGGCATGCTGCTGCTGAAAGCCTCTAGGAGGGAAGGGTTTCCCCAGCTCCTCCACAGAAAGTTTGAAGGGGTTGGGGGCTGACAACGTACTGAGGGTTTGTCCTTCCAGTACACTCAGGCTGAGAGAAGGATTTACCTACCTAGAGAGCTGGTGGGGAGGGCGGCTGCACCACAACCTGTCTCCTGGAGGAGGACAGATCTTTGGCCAATATCCATGAAATTCAACATGGATCTTGTGCAACTGGCTTGGCTTAGAGATCGAAACTCCATCAATAGGACTTCATTGTAAACTCCAGCCTGGAGTGGTGCTGTGCCTGGCAGCTGGTCTCCATGGGCTGAGCGCTGGGAGGGGCCTCTACAGCTAAGATGAGAACAGTCTTTTTAGTCTTTTGTGACAGGACTAGGGGTAATGGGTTTAAACTAAAAGAGGGAGATTTCGGCTAGATAGAAGGAAGAAAAAATTTTACACTGAGGATGGAAAGGTTGCCCAGAGAGGTGGTAGATGCCCCATCCCTGGAATCATTCCAGGTCAGGTTGGACAGAGCTCTGAGCAACCTGCTGTAGTTCAAGGTGTCCCTGCTGACTGCAGGGGAAGGGTGTGTGTGTTGAACTAGATGACCTTGAAAGGTCCCTTCCAGCATAACCCATTCCACAGTTCTATGATTTTACAATCTCCATGATGCTCTCCCATAGACACTGGTGGCCTCAGTCCATGGCCACCCTGCCTGCAACAGCAGATTAAATATATGTGTTATTTGCTTTGTGTTTGTATATAGCCCTCAAGCGGGGAAGCATTTGCCCTGCAGTCTACATATATATCTGGGAACTCCACAATTAGTTAATATTTTATGCATAATTCATAAAATTATGCTACATTTTCCTGGAATAATTAGCTGACTCTGTACCTCTAATGAACTGCAGGTTCAGCTATGACAAACACATTGGGTGACTCCAAGGGATAGCAACACGCAGGCGCCTTTAAGCAAAGTTCAAGCAGCTCCTAAATTAACCAAAGCAAATCCCTGAAGATGCAGTATTTATGCACTGAAGCAGGAGGGGAGAGCTCTCCTCTCACAAGGCTCATCAGCCAGCACAGCCTGAGAAGCAAGAGAGAGGAAAATAAGAGTTATTTACCTTTTGCTAATTGGGAGCTGGGCAGCTCAGGTGAGACTTTTCCTCCTTCTCCTTTGATGTGGGTTGTTGCGTGGAGCTGTGATGGAGATGGTTTCCTGGTGTGGAAACACCAGGGTGAAAATGGGTGTAAATGGCACTGAGATTTTTCAGGATTAAACTGCAAACTTTTCTTCAAGTTCTGGTTGCAAAATGAAAACCATTTGGGTTGCTCTGGGCTTTGAAACAGGAAGTGAGAAGCTTTGTCAAAAATGTTAATTTCCATCACAGCTCTCCCACCTCTGCAGCATGGGCAGCAGTTTGAGAGAAGTGATTCTCCTCCTTCCTACTCTGTTCTGGTGAGATCTCACCTACAATGCTGTGCCCAGCTCTGGGGCCCTCAGCACAAGAAGGACAAGGAACTATTGAAGCAGGTTCAGAGGAGGCCACAAAAAAGATTAGAGGGCTGGACCACCTCTGCTAAGAGGATATGCTGAGAGAGAGAGCCTTCTCTGCTCAGAGCCTGGGGAAGAGAAGGCCCTGAGCAGACCTTATTACAACCATTCAGTACTTAAAAGGAGTCTAAAGGAAAGATGATGAGGGACTTTTTATCAGCAATTGTAGTGACAGGACAAGGGGTGATGGTTTCAAGCTGAAAAAAAGGGGATTTAAGTTAGATATTAGGAAAAGATTCTTCACTGTGTGGGTGGTGAGATGCTGGAACATGTTACCCAGAGAAGTTGTAATGCCCCATCCCTGGAAACGTTCAAAGCCAGGCTGGATGGGGCTTTGAGCAACCTGGTCTAGTGCAAAGTTTATCTGTCTATGGCAGGGGGTTGGAACTAGATGATCTTTATGGCCTTTTCTAACACAAAACATTCTATGATTCCTCTCTCCTCTCACTTTCAGGCTGAAAAGCTGATACAAACCTTGGAGCAAAGCCAGCACCCTGAGGGTGCTCTCAGCACCCAGCTGCTGCCTGCTCCCAGTCAGGGATCCTTGCTCCATTGCCATTTTCCTATGGCATTAAATGCAGAGAAGTGCTCCTAAGGCAGGAGAGCATCCTCTGCTCCATCTAACCTACCACCAGCTCCTCAACCAAGTGCCATGATGCTGGATGCCTGTGGCACCTCCAGGGCACAAATTTCTCCTTCTGGCTCCCTAGTTGCCTCCTGCTCACAGATATGGGCAGAAACAAACTACTCACTGAAGAAGACATCAGAAACCTGGAGATCTAACACACTGCTACCAGCAGTCTAAAATACTACATTTTCCCTGGACAGTTTGCTCCATAAATGAGGAGCAAGGTGAGCCTGTCCCACAGCAGGTAGCTACACTGCTGGGACATACATATCCACCACCAGTAACAGACTGTAAGTGGATGGCTGGAAACTGGTAAGTATATTAACTTCATGTGCCTCTCTGACATTTAAAAAAATATAGATTTTCAACTCTGTCGTAGCTGCAAAGGAGGACAGAGAGAAAAGCCACATGTGTCAGGGGGTGAGCACATTAAGGCAGACGATGATGACACCTGTCTGGTTGAGTTTAGACTGACAAAATTCAGCAAGTGACCTCAGTGGAGGGAAGAGGATGCTCAGGAGAATGATAGAATCATCCTCAAGGTTGGAAAAGACCTCTAAGACGATCGAGTCCAACCATCAACCCAACACCACCACTATGTGGTACTGGCAGGGACCTCCTCAGAAGCTTATCTCTTTTTTTTTTTTTTTTTTTTTCAATTAGGTTATAACTCAATTACAAAGGCAGGGCTCTTCATTCCTAACAAGTTTTCCATAATCTTAATTTGATCTCGTGTCAGAAGGGTACTTTCCTCTGATAACTAAGCCCAGCTAAGAGTTTAACTGGAATAATAGCCGATTAAAAGGGGTTAATAGATACACCTCAAACAGAAGTAAATTAACGGGAGACACTGTCTGTTGGCTAATGGGATCAGAACAGTATTTGTTTAGTTTATGAATGATTAATCTCCCTCTCTTGGCATTCCTCAGATGCTAATTGCACTTAGGGAGCCTGTGTTTGTTTTTACAAGACTTGGAGGTGGCAGGAGGAGGGCAATGGTTGGCCCAAAGGGGAGCTCCTTCACCCCATGTAATGGGCTCTTGGCACAGGCCGGGGGAATACCAGGAAACCCACACTACACCAGACCTGACCCCAAATGTGTGAAACTCTTGAATTAAAGATATTAAAGTCAATTAAAGTATTTTATGGGAAACTTGTGAAAGCATACAGATGCACCCAGTGATGAGACTCACTTCACCCTGCTGCCTGGATGAGGCAGGGTGGAATTTCACACTACAAAACTACCATGGAAATACTCCAAACTGATCACAGAAAAGCAGAAAGAAAGGCCAAAGGAGGGAAACTACTTCTCACAGCAACTTTTGCGTTTGACAATTCAAAGCAGGAGAGCACAAACATTTGTCAGAAGCACTGGGAGGGAAGCAGTAATTGCCTGGAAGCAGCCACAGATGCGGGGATCACTCCAGCTGCTGCTGCATCGCTAAGAGGTAACCAAATCATTTCCCGCTCTACACACTTGTCAGCATTTTAATCCTCCATTATCTTTGTACCTAACAACACAAATGTGCTATCTCAGCCATACTGTGAATTTACTAGCAAACAGACCATTTTAAACCCAAAAAAAACCAAAGGAAGAGTTTTTCATCCCAAGCTTAGCACATGGAAGGCATTTGTTAAATAAAGCCCTGCTAAGTGGGGACCCTGATTCAGAGAGGTATCAAGGCACGTGTCACCAAAGCCAGCTGGCACCACCCAGCTCAAACTTTTAACGTGTTTGCAAACTGCTTATTGAATTTGCAGCCAAGAGGAGCAGTTCTGGAAGGCAGGTACCCACCCCAGGCTCTGCATCCTTGCAGAGGGGGCAAATGAGCTTTGAAGCAATGAGTGTCCTCTGCAGAGACCAACACACCTAGGCTCACCACATTACTGAGCTGTGACAGAAGGCAGCTCTTTGGTTGGTTTTGGGTTTGTATGACCCAGGTGTTGGTGGGGTATGACTTTCAGGACAATTGAGGCTCATTGATGAGAAAATTCGCCTAGTACAGGGAAGACAGGGGTGCTCAGTCTGCATCTGTGGTCTTCCACACCTTGACTTTACCAAAGGATGGGTGTTTGAAAGACACAAGGGACATTGAGAAGACCAAACCATCATCACTTCTGCACAACACCCACCTTCCTTCCTTCCTTCCTCCCTCCCTCCCTCCCTCCCTCCCTCCCTCCCTCTCTTTCTCACTCCCTCTTTCTCCCTCTCTCCCTTTCTCTCTTTCTCCCTTTCTTTCTTTCTTTCTTTCTTTCTTTCTTTCTTTCTTTCTTTCTTTCTTTCTTTCTTTCTTTCTTTCTTTCTTTCTTTCTTTCTTTCTTTCTTTCTTTCTTTCTTTCTTTCTTTCTTTCTTTCTTTCTTTCTTTTTTTCTTTCTTTCTTTCTTTCTTTCTTTCTTTCTTTCTTTCTTTCTTTCTTTCTTTCTTTCTTTCTTTCTTTCTTTCTTTCTTTCTTTCTTTCTTTTCTTTTATTCTTTCTTTCTTTCTAAGTTTGGGATGAATTGAAATGATTTGAGGGGAATCTCATTTTAATCTCAAAATTCTACTGTTGCCAAAATTGCATGCAAAGAAACAGGATGCTCCTTTACTGTTCTCCATAAATAATGTTACTTTGTGCCATTCCCAGGTATTTCATTCATCACTGGATCATATAGAAAGCCTGAGCTGAATAAAACCTTCTGAAAGAAGATGAGGAGATGCACTCTGCCTTATAGATTATTTTACAGTTACTGAAGCCATTCGTTTTCTCTTCCTGCTTTCCACAAAGGTGGAAAATAAACCCTACACCTGGAGGCGTGACTTTCACTGGAATAAATTCCCTATTGAGGGAGTCACCTAGAAATATTCTGTTTAATAATAAATTACTGGATTATTTGCTTTCTGACTTGATGATGCAAGGTGGAGGAAGTTCTAGCAAACCACGTTTTGGATAAGGTCTGACGGTGAGCTAGGAGCAGGGGCAAGGTGTAGGTATTAAGCAGTAAGAGCCTTTGCAAAGTCCGAGCTGGGGGTCTAAGTGTTCCTTGTTGCTGGCATATGGGAGCAGATGGGAAGTGGAGAAGCACCAGAGCATTTATTGAGCACCTGCAGGTATAACCTTCCTAAGCCATTTGATCTCACAAGCTATGAGTGTTTTTTCAAACCAGACTCCAACTGAGAGCTCCTGAGAGCTTATGGCAAAATCTTTGGTCACAATGTAAACCCAACAAGATGCCCATGAGCACAGGAAGGATCTGCAGCCATGGCATTCAGCCATCACACCCACCTACCCTCACATCCACAGGGCTTATTGCCTGCCCCTGCCCTGTGAAGTGAAGTGGACCTTGTGCTTGGAAGTCTAAGAGATATAAGCAGATATGGGTGCAGGTATGGAGTGGTTGTGCAAAAAGGACACAGTCTGTGCTAAATCCTTCTTTTAAAACTATTAAACTCACCCAAAGGCAACCCTGGAAGAGCAGGTTAGACGTGGTGACAGGTCTTGTGTGCAGTGGCTGAGCTTCAGGACCCTGTGGATGGTGGCCAGGGGCAAGCCTGGGGCGATGGGTCCTTCTTCTGAGGGACTGGTTGAGTAAGTGGTGCCCTCCAGCCCTTCTTCCCCCTTGCCGAATGCCCACATTTTGAGCCAAAACTGCCTTTTATACAGCCCATAGCAGCCTCCCGGGCAGCAGGTTGAAGATATTCTGGCTTTTGCGGGAGCTTATGGCGGCAGGTAGGTGCCGAGTGAGGTTTTCCGAAGTGCTTGGGCATGTAAAGCACCTCATTGCAGTGCAAATGCCACCGGGTGTCTGCCTGCATCATTAGGCACCTAATTGTCTCTGAAATCAGGCTCCTGGGAGCGGGACGGCTGCTGCCAGCGGCACCCCGGCGCCAAGCGGCGTGCGGAGCTGCCTGCGCCGCGCTGCGCATCCCATGGGACATGAGGCTCTCAGCACCGCTCTTGTGCCCAGGTGCCCAACTGGCTTCTCCCTGCCTCAGTTTCCTCATGCGGTAGCTAAACTATTCACATGCCTTTGGGAAGCACGGAATTGCAGAACCCCAGCAAGGTGGGGGTTGGAAAGGACCTTTGGAGGTCATCTAATCCAACCCTCCTGCTAAAGCAGGCTGCCCAGGATTGCAGTGTCCAGGCAGGTTTGGAACCTCTCCAGAGAAGGAGATTCCACAACCTCTCTGGGCAGTCTGATCTACAACTACGAGCACCCTCAAAGATTTTATTTCTCATGTTTAGGCATTGCCCTTTGTCCTGTCTCTTGGCACCACTTGAAACAGTCTGGTCCCATCCTCTTGCCCCCTGCTCTTTAGTGATAAACATTGCTTCTTCCAGGCAACCAGCAACAGAACAAGGGGACACAGCCTCAAGTTGTGCCAGGGAAGGACTAGGCTGGATATTAGGAGGGAGTTGTTCACAAAGAGAGTGATTGGCATTGGAATGGGATGCCCAGGGGAGGTGGTGGATTCACTGTCCCTGGAGGTGTTCAAGAAAAGACTGGCTGGGGCACTCAGTGCCATGGTCTGGTTGAATTGATTGGGTAATAGGTTGGACTGGGTGATCTTGGAGGTCTCTTCCAACCTGGTTGATTCTGTGATTCTAAGATCCCCTCTGTGTCTTCTCCAGGCTAAACAGACCCAAGTCCTTTGCCATGTCCCACTGATGAGCCATGCTGGAGATAGAGGTTTTACCAAAAGGCAGATTACTGCAGTTATTACTAAAAAAAACCCCTTCACCTATGAACCAGAGAGCTGGGAATAGAGTTAAAAACACCTCCCAGCAGAGGGTGGCAGGAACTGCCCTTTAGCCATTCCTATTTCTAACTTGTCCTTGCAGGGAGGGGCTAAAAGGCAAGAAAGTTTTTGTTTCTTGCTCAGTGATGAATGTCCCAGCCAGGTAACAAATTCCAGGCTGGAATCTGCCTCCTCAGCAGCCCAACGTGTGATTGCAGTGGGCACTGCATTAATTCCTGAAATGTCGTTTTTAAATTGGTTTTACAGTTCACTGGGAGTGTGAGGCTGTGAACGCCACTCACACACAACCAGGGGAAATAATACCAGAAAGTGGTCTCTGCTGCTGACCCTCCATGGCAGGGACTGGCAGGAAGGAGCAAGGACCAAGTCAGGTGTGAGCTGATAAACTGTGAGGGAGGAGCACGCTGTATGCAGACATGGAAATGCACACAAGTGCAACCAGCTGGGGTGATGAAAATTACTCCTGTGGAATTGTTTGCTCCCATTACCTGAATTTCACCTGTGTGTGCTCTGCAAGATGAGATTTTGTTTCCGAAAGTGCTGGGTAGAAACCATGTCCTGGGTAGGCAGAAAGAGTAATTAAGGGATGTTGAGCTGCCGTGCCAGGGTAGGGTGGGAAGAGTGGTCCTTGCACTAGCACAGGCTGCACCTTCTCTCAGACCAACTCAGGTTGCCCAGAGAGGCTGCAGATGCCTCATCCCTGGAAACATTCCAGGTTAGGCTGTTTGGGGCTCTGAGCAACCTGCTCTGGTTGGGGATATCCCTTTTTACTGCAGAGGGTTGGACTAGATGATCTGAAAAGGTAAGGTCCCTTCCAACCCAAACCAGTCTGGGATTCTATAGCCCAGGGTCTCAGCAGGATGATGAGAACTGCAGAGATCATAAAGGGCTCAATGTGAACCAAGGGCGTGTAAAGTCCTTCTGGTTTTGAGGAGTTAAGCACCACCAATGAGAAACTTAATTGTCAAATAAAAGGAATGATCCAAATGGCACAAAGTCCATGACACACTTGTGCACAAACCCTGTTAACTCCTCCCCTGACTGAAGGGAAGTCCCTTTCCCTGCTGAGCAGGTGCATGTATGTTCTGATTCCATGTTAATGCAGACTTAGCAGCTGCCAGTGCTGCCCAGATGTGCCACCAGAATCCCCTGGACCACAGCATGAGCTGGTCCCCTCCATGTCCATCCCCTTAGGTTAAAGCATGGTCACTCAGCAGCCTCCTACCTCACAGATCTGCATGTTCACCTTCAGCTCTGATGGCTTCAGGGATAAAATATATCTCTTGCTACATTTGGCCCCTGTTAGGACAGCACGGCCACTGCAGCAGTTATTTCAGGGCAGGAGCTGCCTCCCTTTACCACCTCTGTGTCCCACTGATAGGAAGAGCTACAGCTCCTCTTCACCACAGACTTGGGGTGAGCTGCCAGCCAGAAAGCAAGCAAGTGAAGAAAAGAAAAATCCCAAACAAACAAAAAGAAACTAACCCCCCTACATTTCTGTTATCTGGAGGGTTTTTGTTTGTTTGTTTGTTTTGTTTTGTTGTTTGTTTTTTTTTAAACCTGGAAAATGAACTAGAGCCTGTAAGTCCAGAATCCCACAAGGGTTGTAACAGTAAGTCACTTTTCAGTGTGTAATCACACTTGGAGAGACAAATATCTGCAGCGTGTCTGCATGGGCAGGATTCATACCTAGAGAGCCACCAGCCTCCTCCAGCCCCTTTGAGCCATTCAAAGGCTTTGAGAGACCTTGGCACAAGTTTGCTGATTGCCCCTTGGTTGTCTTTTGTTTTAATTTATTTTTTTTTCTTTTTCTCCTCCAAAGCAGACCCTGCTCTCAGGAATCGTTTGCTCTTAATTCTAACATGTCTCTTAAGAGGCAGGAGGCTGCGCTGATCTCCATGCGATGTGTCTGTCATCTTAGTTCAGGCATTTTAATTTACACTGCAGTAAAAAATTTGGCACCCAACATTTTCTACTTTGAAGCACAATGGAGAGGCAGTGCCAAAGGTTTGACTCTGCACGTTTCCCTCTTCCATTTGCGGGGTGTGTGCGTGCAAGAAGGACATCAGAAATACACCTCCCCCCCCACACACAGACTCCCCCCCACTCCCATTGCACCCAAAATCTGGGATGACAGTTTTTAATCCCATCAGCTCAGGATTGCATTGCTGGCGTGACTCTGCCAAATGAATACCTCTCTGTCTGTCCAGAGGAGCTTTGCAGCATGCAGGAACATAGATGAACTACCCTGAAGGATTCTGTTTCACTCTAGGAGTAACAGAAAACGTGGCTTGCTTTGCTAGAGGACTTTGCTCTGCTACCAAGGGGCATCCTAACTCCCTTGGGTGGCCTTTAAAGCTGAGTTTGGAAAGCCTCCACTGGTGAGATGGAGCTCTGGGAGTCCCTGGAACCTTTTGCCTTCCTCTTTCCCTCCACCTCTGAGAGAGCTGCGGGTTGGTGCAGCCCCACGCTGAGCTCCAGGAGCCAAGCAGCCGAGGGGACTCCTCTGCTGCTGCAATGCAGGGCTGAGTGCAGGTTGCAGAAAACGAAGGACACACAGACACTGCAGAACCAGGTCCGGAGGCTGGAGGGGAGGATCAGAGAGCCCAGCCCGGTGCCGTTTTCCCTTTACCATCTGTCTCTCTTTGGCTGTGTCCATTTTAAGCCAATGCTGTCCATAAACAAGCAGCCAGCAAAGGGCACCTCAGGCACCACCACATTTAGGAGGTGAAGGGGCACGAATGCAACCAGGACTGGTTTGCACTGTCCTGCATCGCTTATCTAATGCTTTGGCAAGGAGCTGGAGCAAATTCGTCAGTGTTTATCCCCAAACCAGCTATTACCTTTGCCAGATAATATCTGGGGACAGTCACCTCTCCCCTCCTGGGGCTGTTCCTGCTTTGCTTTTCAGGGAGGTAGCACTAATTGAGCTCGGCACAGGGAAAATGCAGTGATAGGAACACATCGATCCAAAACCCTTAAAAAAACTTTGGGAAAAAGAAGGGGATTTAAAAAAAAAAAAAAAAAAAAGAGTCAAGCAGTTCTTTTTCTCTCTTGTCTTGCTTATTTATCACCCTCACTATTTTCAATATAAAACAAGGAGAGGATGAAAAAGAAACAAAAAGCCACTGCAAGTGAGGAGAGAGCAACCTTTCCATTTATTTTACACAGGCGAATTGTTCCTATGTATTAGAATATTTTTTTTTTGTGTTGGATAATTTCCCTAAAACTAGAAGAAGTGAAAGGTCAAAAAGAGCTTCACAGTACCAAATTTCCAAGCAAGAGACTGCTTTTTCCTGCTCCTCTTACCCTAACCTTGATTTTTGCTGCTATCCACTGCCTTACTCCTGTACTTTTATCAAGCAACCCCCCCCTGACATAAATTAGCCCCAGACTTTTTTTTTCTTTTTCCCCCCACAGACCATCTTCAAAACTGCATAAACAGGAATTTAAAAGATGAACACACCTTCAGAAGACGGAGAAGATAAAAGATAAAGAGCAGAGGTGGGGATGAGGTATGTTTGCTATTGCAGAGGGAGATGGGGAAACAGCCAGGCGTGAGGAGCGGAGTGAAGGATTGGAGCCATCTTGACGGGTCGCATGCTGGTGATGCCTCAAGGACAAGAAACAAATGATCGACTGTTGTGTTTGTGATGGGATGGAGGGTAATGGATGATGGGCAGGGAGATATGGTCCTGTAGCTGGAAGGAGTTAGGAGGGAGATGATGGTGGAGATGCAAAAATAATCCACCCCCTGGGTTATCCTTTGGAAAAGAGTTTTCCTTCAATTTTCTCCTGCCTCGTTTGTTGTCCTGATGGAGCAGCTGAGGTTCTGGGTGTACACAGAGTGGAATGCAAGAGAGATGTGGAGGTGCTGGAGCAGGTCCAGAGGAGGGCAACAAAGCTGGTGAAGGGCCTAGAGAATAAATCTTATGAGGAGAAACTGAGGGAGCTGGGGATAGTTAATCTGAGGAAGTGGAGGCTGAGGGGAGACCTCATTGCTGTCTACAGCTACCTGAAGGGACATTGTGGAGGGGCTGCTGCTGGGCTCTTCTCACATGTAATTGGAGACAGAACAAGGGCAAATGGCCTCAAGTTGAGACTGGGTAAATTTAGATGGGATATTAGGAAAAAGTTTTTCATGGAGAGAGTGGTCAGGGACTGGAATGAGCTGCCCAGAGAGGTGGTGGAGTTACCAACCCTGGATGTGTTTTTATGGGTGGTTTGGATGTGGTCCTTGGGGCTATGGTTTAAGGTGAATCTTGTAGAGTAGGGTTCTAAGTTGGACTTGGTGATCCTGAGGGGCTTTGCCAGCCTGGATACTTCTGTGTTTCTCTGAATGAAAAAGGAACTAGGGCAAGGGATGGGAAAACGGGACTGAAGACCCAAGGAGCAAGGAGAGGAGGCTGCTAAGTGGTGGGACATGAGATTTCCTCTGAAAGCACCTTGGAGTTTCCTGGGGAGAAGGACTGCTGAGCATGGAAGAAGGAACAGAAGACATCAGGTGAGGACACAGTGGTTGTGCATGAGGTGACAGGCAGCAGGGAACCTCAGTGTTATGGAGCACAGGGGAAGCAACAGGGAGATGGGCAGAAAAAAAAGCTACAATAAATATTTCAGCACCTGTAGTGCTGGTGGCAGCTGTAACGGGTGTATATCAAAAGCTCCTACAGACCCTGGAAATTTCATTAACAAGCCCACAATGCCTGGACACATATGGAATTATGATACTCCTCATCCTTTCCTGTGTCAAAATCCTCCAAACCTCAGCTACCTTAAAAAGTTGTTTATAATAGATCTGAGAGTTTACATCTTCTTAATGCTACCATATAGGGTATTTGCAGCTGGATGTATTTGACTGATATAGAACATTCTTTATGGTGATCACTCCTTGATTAAAAAAAATATATTTTCTGTGTCAGGCACTTTCTGTCACCATCTGCCATAAATCAATTTGTCACATAGATGGTAATAAAACAAGAAGGGTTTGTTCTCTTAAACGCCACATCCAGGTGGGTTTTGCAGCACTGCTATAGCTTTCCTCGAGTGCTGAACTCGGTGGTCCTTGTCCTGGTGGTCTCAAGAAAGCAGCACGGCTCAGAGAGTGTGAGAGGAAGAGTCAAGGATTCTCTCAAGCATCACTTGTGTCACAAGGACCACAGCTGTGTCCCAGCACCAGGGGTGAGGACTGAGTCCTGCACCAGACCACTTCACTGCAGACCACCCTAAACGACACAGATCCAAACTGAAATATTTAAGACGCTGAGATGTCTTGAGGCATGGTCCACAGGATAGGGGTCAGTACCTGTGAGTCTTTCTGTCTTTTCTTTTACTGCAATGGCTGGCAGAGTCCCACAAAGTGATTCCAAAACTGCATCTCCCTCCTGCAATGTATTCTCAGAAATGCTGCTCTGCAAAACAAAAAAAAAACAAAAACAAAAAAACCACCAACCAAACCAACAAACAAAAAAAACAAACCAAAACGACCCAACCCACCCCCAACCGTGTTACTCGCAGTGAAATATCCTTTGAAAGACTTTCCCAGCCTGGAATCACAGGAGGAAGTTGCCTGTGCTGCAGGCAGTCTCGTACCAGCCTGGCTCACTGGCCATCCGTCTCCCACTCCTCACTTCCAGGGCTTCTCAAGTTTCAGGCTGGCATCTCTGATCGTAAGTCTACTTAAACCATTTTAATAGCACTAAATGGAGTCTGTGTTGCTGCCCTTATCTGCTCTCTATGTCTTCCGGGTCATACATGCTTAGTTTACTGTCAGAGACAAGTTTTTACTGCTGTCAGCACTGCAGCGTGGCGGTACCTGCAGAGCAGCAGGCTGCGGGCTGGGCTCTGCTCCTGCCTTGTCAAGAAAATTACCACCCACAATCTGATTCCCGAATATTTGTCTGATGGTTGCTTAATTGGTGCCATCAAGACAATGCCAGAGAAAGAAAAAAAAAAAAAACCCAAACAAAAAACCACCCCCAAAAACCAACAAACGAAACAAGCAACAACCAACCCACTACATAATGCAAAAGAAAAGGTGATGTTATCTATTTACAGTCCTTTTGTGCAATGGTAATAATCATTAGCATAACAACGACTTACAATTAGGATTGCCCGCATTAAGTTAAGGACATGATTTTGTTTTCCTTTCGATGCAAATCATGGGGAAAATGGAGAGGAGAATAAGTCCACAAGCAAGGATACTGCATTTAACTAGGTATATGCAGAGGCTCTGGTTACATCCCCAGATCCTCATCTGATGGGGGCAGGGGTGGTCTCCAGCACACACCCGGGGTTCCACGCAAGGTGCTGAGGGCTGAGAGTGAGCACCCTGCCTTCAGCAGCCCCTCACAGTCTCCCCAGGAAACTTGGCAGGCTCTCTTTCAAATCACACCAGATAGAACAATGCAGGAGGAGATGACAAAAGATGCAGAAGAGATGCACGCGTGGCTTCTTTTTCACCCCTGCTTCCCTCTGAGCCCTGCAGGCTGCATCTGCAGCTCCAGCAGCTCGAGGAAAAAAAAAGAAAAAAAAAAAAGTCTTTGTCAAATTAATAGATTTAAAAGTAGAATACCCCAGCTGAGAGTCCAGGCACGCTTCTGAGATCACCCGCTTGGGTTTTGCACCAACAGCACTGATGGAATTACTTTTGCTTTACACCAGCATAAATAAAAGCAAGATCAGGTTCACTATCAGGAAGATAAGGATGAAGTTTTACAGCCTCCTTTTCCTTATCACACCCAGACTTCTTAATACTTTGGAAGTATAATGAGCAAGGTTGTGCCAATGCCCAGCTCTCCAGGCTTGTAGGTGCTTCTCGCCCACCCCTGCCAGCGAGTGGGTTCCAATTCCCTTCTCCCTTAGAAATTCAGAATGCAAGCTGCACCAGGGCTGGATAAATGATCAGTTGTTTATGAACAGATCATTTATTAAATCCTGTTTGGCTACAGTAATTCCTGCTGGTGTGAAGGTACAACAAATTGAAAATGAATAATCTCTCCTGCAAGTTGCAGGGGCGAGAGACCGCACTCCCCTCTCCCTCCCTGACTATATTTAGCAGAGATACAGCAAGCTCATTCCTACATGGAAACCAATCTCCCCAAAGATCCTTTTCTTGGTGGTGTCTCAATAGCAGGCTGCTGGGAGAGGCTGCAGAGCAGTTTGATGAGGAAGAGGAGGCTGGAAAGGAGGTTGTAGTGAGGTGGGAGTGAGTCTCTTCTCTCTAGTATCAGGTGATAGAAAGAGAGGAAATGGCCTGAAATCGTGCCCAGGGAGGTTTAGGTTGGAGATTAGGATACATTTCTTTGTTGCAAGAAGGTTGGAACAGATTGCCCAGGGAGGTGATGGAGTCACCATTCCTTGGCAGGGAGGTTGGACTCAATGATCTCTGGAGGTCCTGTGATTCTTTGAAATGTGTGGACATGGCACTTTGGGACGCGGTTTAGTGGCCACGGTAGTCTTGAGTTGAAGGCTGGACTCGATGGACTTAGAGGTATTTTCCAACTGAAACAATTCTATGAGCCTATAATATCCCTGGATGTGTAACTGAGGTTGCTTCTGCTGCAGGAGGCTGGTGGTGGGCATGGAGTTACTATAAACTGATCCTGAGGCACAGCCCATGAGCTGGGATAAATCCAATGGAACAGCTGTGACTTACCCAAGAGGTCACTCCAGCTTAGGAGTTATCTAGTTACAAGCATGTTGCTCCTGCTTCACCCAACGCTGGGTCTTAATATAACTTTCAAATCATTGCAAAATGAACTTTGCATTTTATGTCCTGGGAATGTGAAAAAAACACATTGCTGTAGCCTGCCCTGGGATAGGGACAGAGACAGCAATTTATATCATTTCCAGCAAAACGTCCTATGAAACATAAAGTAAACTGGAAAATCAATGATTATTATTAGAGTATCTCTGGCTCTCCAACTTGTGGAATGCTGTGCATTCCTACTCTTGGATCCAGCTCCTCCTCAGAGCGTTTTCAGCCCTGGTAACAGTGATGCAGCATGGAAAGGAGAAGCAGCAACAAGAAAACTGAGGCAGAGAGATATTTCTAGAAAGAAATTTATGGGAATAAGTGTCTATTCTCAATGCCCAAGTGTCCTTGCAGGGAATGAGGTGTCCCAGATCAACAGGAGCACCTCAGTTGCTCTCATCTGCAAGGCACCATGGGGCTGATGGTTTTGGGGGCTAAGTGTTTCTGGCAGTGATATAAACTTACTGAGATGATGCAACTCTATCCTGGATCATTTTACATCAGTTTTTGTGCCATGAACCCCAGATCTGTCTCCTTAACCAGGATATATCCATCCCCAGGAGCCCCTAGCCCTGTGCCCTGGTGCCTGCAGAGGAGGAGAATGCAATGGGACATTGTGGTCCTTCTCACAGACTGCCCATCCCTTGGAGAGGGTAAACCCCCACACAGGTAGCTTAGGATGGTTTCATCATGGTGGGATTGCTCTGGCACAGTGGTCCAAAGCCTTCAGACAGACCACAGACTCCGTCCATGGACAGGAAAGAAAGGAGACATAGGCTGGGATGTCCCTAGGACAGCAATCAGTGTTTTCCAACCGCATGGGTGATTACCATACCCTAAAAACATTGATCTCATTCCACCACCCAAGCATCTTTTGGGTAAAAGTAACCATCAGAATGAAATCCCAGGAGATTTTCAAAACTCATGGCACACACAGATTGCTCTCCTCATGGAAGAGAATCAAAATGATTTGGGTTGGATGGGACCTTTAAAGGCCATCTAGTCCAACTGCCCTCCAGTGAGCAGGGATATCTTCATTTAGACCACGTTGCTCAGAGACCCATCCAACCTACCTTGAATATTTCCAGGGGTGGAGCATCTACTATCTCTTGGTAACCTGTTCCACTGTAAAACATTTCTTCCTGAATCCACTCTCCCAATCTTCTCTATTTTGGGGGCAGCACTGCAAAACCAAACCAAATCAAACCAAACCAAACCAAAACAACAACAACAAAAAAAAAACCCCAAACCAACCAACAACAACAATAAAAAACTCCAAACAAACAAAACCCCAAACCAACCAAACAAAAAACCAAGCAACCAAAACCAAACAAACCATTGCTATTTTCCTTGTAGATCAAGCACTGCTGTCCTCACCACAGCAGCGAGCTTGGGGTAGAGATTAACTCAGTGGTGGTGAGTCAATGTAGCCATTGCTCCTTGTCTTGTTCATTGGTCAGCAGCAATAAGACAAGGAGCAACAGCTATAAACTGGAACAGAAAGGGTTTCACCTCAACATGAGGAGAAACTTCTTTACAGTCAGGGTGATGTAGCACTGGAGCAGGCTGCCCAGATTGCTTGTGGAGTCTCCTTCTCTGGAGACTTTCAAAACCCACTTGGATGCATTCCTGTGCAAACTACCCTAAGGGATCCTGCCTTGGCGGGGAGGTTGGACTGGATGTACTCTGGAGGTCCTTTCCAACCTTTAGAGTCCTGTGATTCTGTGACTCTTCCCTCCCTCCTTCCCCTGCATCCCTGATGCATGGCAGAGCAA
>VWZE01008228.1:1325972-1349440 GCA_013396675.1 Eubucco bourcierii
TAATGAATAATTGGATGGTTCTTTAATTCCTGAGTCTGAAAATCAAACCCAGAGGTCTCTGGAGGCTTGCTGAAGCAAGGACAGGCATTGGTGCCAAATGGTGTCTGAAAGAGCTCCATGTTCAGAAGAATCCTCTTCATGGCAATGTGTTCCCATTTCTTAGACGGATCTCTGTCCTGTGCTGTCTAGCCAGCTCACAGATTGCCTGCCAAATGCTCCTCACTGTGCTATTACCTCATCTCTCTGACATACCACTTCTCCAATTTGAGCAATTTTTCCTGTCCCATCTGAAGGATGAACTCTGTGAGACAAGGACTTTGCATTTGTTGGTACTCTGCATTGTTTCTTTGCTCAGCCCAAGTGCTGTGTGGATGGGTGGGTGGACTTGAGGCTATGCAGCAGTTTCTTTGCAGGGACCCCAGGGACTGGGTTTGTTTGGGGATTTTTTGTGCTTTTTTGGTTGTTTTGTTTTGTTTTAGTCTCATGGAATTCTAAAATAATTTTGACTAGAAGGGAAATAAAACTAAAAGGGAAGTAATTTTGACTAGAAGTCCCTGATCACTGCACAACAGTTGGTCTAGATGATCTTGAAGGATCAAGATCATCTAGACCAACCCTCTTGCAGTGATCAAGGACTTCTTCAACTGAAGTAGGTTGTTCAGAGTCCCAAGCAACCTCACCTGATATGTTTCCAGGGATATGGCATCTACCATGTCTCTGGGCAACTTGAGTCAGAGACTGACCACCCTTACTTGTAAAAAATTCCTTTCTTCTATCTAATCTAAGTCTCCCCTCTTTTATTTTAAAACTGTCGCCTCTTGCCCTGTCACAACAGGCCCCCAGTTTTCTTCTGGGCTCCTTAAAGCACTGAAAGGCCACAAAAAGGTCTTGCCTTCTCTTGGTACCTTCTCTCCTGGCTGAACAACCCCAGGCTTCTCAACCTATCCTCAGAGCAGAGGGATTCCAGCTTTCTGATCATTGTTTTGGTCTCTTCTGGACCTGCTCCAGCAGGTCCACGTCCTCCTTGTGCTGAAGTCTCAGCTTGTTATGGGTAGGCAGGAGCCACCACCAGTGTTTGTCAAATGAAATAGGAGAAAATCTATAGGACAAAAGGTACAGCCATATTTCTTTAAAGCTCATAACACACTCCCATCACTGGCAGGAAGGAAACAAAGCAGGGAAGTGGAGAAGAAAGCCTACAGACCCAGTAGCCTCTGTGTGGCAGAGAAAACATCGAAGGCATCGCATGTAAATCACCATGCAAATGAGGCTGGCAAAGCTTTAACGAGATAAAGCTACCACCAAGCTTCCTGATGCAGCCCCAAGGCTAGAGAAGAGTATTTCACTCTACATGAGCATCCAGAGCTCAGGCACGAACCCTGCTTGCAAGGAGCAGAATAAAAAAGGGCAATTTAAGACAAGGGTGGCTATAAGTAGCAAATGAGAAAACACAATAAAAAAGAAGATTTCTTACTCAGCAAGTGAATCCATTTACTTCAAAGGTACTACATTTCTTTGATACAACAGCATAACGTTTTTATTGGGGACTAATTGAGCCAGTGATATAATTACGGCAGTAAATTAAGGCCTGAAGTATACTTTGAATTTAGGAATAAATTCGTAAATACTCCCTTATCAGTGACGAGTGGGAAAATGGTCAGGCTGATTTAGCAGGGAGGGATCCTTATGGATTGGCCACCTCCAGAAAATGATGAGCCTTCTTTCCACATAAAAATGAGTGATACATTAACTGCAGTCCTTTTTATTCATTGCTCGGTGCAATTAGCTTTACTAGTGGGTTAATAAAAAAAAAAAAAAAAAAGAATAGTTAATTAAGGCTTGCAATCAAATATATCCATTTCTGATAACTGCATTATTGCAACGTTTACACCAGTGTGCAAAGCACAGGTCAGAACTGATCCCTGTCTCACAGTGCTGGTGTCCATAAGACATCAGGCATTGGAACGAGCTGCCCAGGGAGGTGGTTGAGTCACATGCCCTGGATGTGTTTAAGGGCCATTTGGACATGGTGTTTAGGGATATGATATCTTGTAGAGTAGGGTTAGAGGCTGGACTTAGTGATCCTGAGGGACTTTTCCAATCTGGATGTTTCTGTGATTCTGTGAAATGGTTCACAGATAGAATCATAGAATGGTAAGGTTGGAAGGGACCTCAAGGATCATCTAGTTCCAACCCCCTGCCATAGGCAGAGACACCTCCCACTAGTAAAACTCACTCAAGGCCTCTTCCAGCCTGACTTTGAACACCTCCAGGGAGGGAGCAGCCATAACCTCCCTGGGCAACCTGTGCCAGTGTCTCACCACTCTCATTGGAAAGAACTTCCTCCTAACATCCAGTCTAAATCTTCCCTCTACCAGTTTAAACCCATTGCCCCTTGTCCTGTCATTGCAAGACCTTGCAAATAGTCCCTCCCCTGTCTTCCTGTAGGCCCCCTTCAGATACTAGAAGGTTACCATAAGGTCTCCTGGAAGCCTTCTCTTCTCCAGGCTGCAGAGCCCCAACTCTCTCAGCCTGTCCTCATAGCAGAGCTGCTCCAGCCCTCTGAGCATCTTCATGGCCTCCTCTGGACCTACTCCAACAGTTTCATGTCCTTCCTGTGCTGGGGGCTCCAGAACTGCACACAGGACCCCAGATGGGGTCTGAGGAGAGCAGAGTAAAGGGACAGAATCCCCTCCCTTGCCCTGCTAACCATGCTTCTCTTGCTGCAGCCCAGCACACAGTTGGTATCTGGACTGCACTCATACTGCAGGTTCGTGTTGAGCTTTTCATCTCTCCAGACCCCCAGGTCCTTTTCCTCAGGGCTGCTCTCAGCCATTCACCACCCAGCCTGGGTGGGTTTCATGTAGAAAATGCCATCAAACTGTGTTTGTTTGTTGTTGGTGTTTGGTTTTGGTTGTTTTTTTGTTGTTGTTTTATTTTATGGAAGTGCATCCCTCAGAAAGCGCTGACTTCTCTTTTATTATATTTAGCAATACAAAACAGCTGAGGACTGTGTTTGGGCCCATGGCAGATAAAGTGCTGGGCAGACAGTCGCAGTGCGAGGGGACATTTATTTCTCTGGCGAAGATCTGAGCCCTGCTGCCACAGCTGGTGAATCTTATCTCAAAGGCTTTTCTTGGGAATAAAACATTTAGCCTTTTGTGGCTGGGTCTTGTTACAAAGAGCTGAAGAGAAGATTCAATTATGTACTACGGCACAGGGAGAGGGAGTGAGAAACAACCGAGTCCTGATGCAGGGGGAAGAAAGTTGTGCAGGAATCAGCGGTTCCCTGAACTGGCCACAGCAACATGAAGCTAGAGAGAAAAGGAAAGATGAGAGCCTGAGAGTACCCTCCAAGAGAGAAGTGATCTTAGGAATGGGCTGCCTGCATTTGTGCTGTCCTGTGCTATCAAGATCTCTCTAGTGTTTCTCCTTGGAAGGGCTTGCAGATAGAGCAATACTGCTCTCCCCAGAGATTCCCCTATGAAACAAAAGCAAGAGCTAGATGAAGCTCCTTCAAGTGAGACAATGTAACTCGGGCTTTGAATTTATTATTGTAATTGCTACAGGAATTACTAATATCCTGGCTGCAGCCTTGCTGTATCCTTGCTAACCTTGTCTCAAAACCAGTCAAGACCAGGGGATGATATTGCATGAATGCAGCCCATTAGGCAGTTTTACACTCTTTGTAGATGGATCTGACAGTATTAAACCCTGGCCAGATCTGGCCCAACACGGTGCCAATCCCTCGCTGAGCTGGAAACCTGCTCAGAGGTCGGCATTGGCACCAAGCTGCCAGAATGCCCTGTGCCCTGCTGAGCCTCACCTCCATGTCCAGGCAGCCACTGGCAGATCCAAGAGCAGGGCAACCTGCTGGGTTTTCATCAAAGGCTCATTTATCTCTTGTGAAAGTACATGGCGTATCAAATGTTTTGCCTTGATTAACGATGCTAATTAAGCTAATGGAATTGAGTAATTTTACAAATGATATTTTTATGTAATTCTGTTTTTGCTTGGTGGTGGCCAGAGCTTACTGCCCTGTCAGCTTCTCTCCGTCATATTCAACAATATGCATGGGCATCATCTTTAAGGTCATATACATAAACAGAACAGGAGAGCTCCTCAAGCTTCCCTCAGCCCTCCCCTCGCCACCCACTGCACATTCCCTGCATGTACAGCAAAGCAGAATGCAAAAGCAGGATGTGAAGTTGCCAAAAGCCACAACCCAGTAGAGAAAAAGGCTGGATCTGAGGGCCAGGATGTTAGATTTGGCTTCTAGAATCTCAGCTCCTCAGCCTAGTTCTGCTACAAGTCTCCTGAGAGCCATAAGGGAGCTGTTCTGTTCTCCGTCAGTAGATAGGATAAACCAGGTAGGCTGTTGTCTCACCAGGGCAGAGGCTACAGATGAATTGTGCATAATAAAAGTCCAAAATTTTGGATTTGATGATCTTAAGGGTCTTTTCCAACCTAAAGGATTCTGTAATATAGGTCTAGGTGTGTAAGAGATAGGGATGTCGAGCTAAATCTGAGCCCTGAAGATGATGCTGAACTGCCAGCTGAATACTTGAAGTACAGACCACCTGTATTAGGTGGTGTTGCAAGGAGAAGCTGTTTGCATGGCACAGAGGCTCCATGTACATCTACAAGCAAAGGGCAAGAGCTGGGCATGCACTTTGGTGGGTGCAGCATTGCACACTGAGGAGGTTTTAAAAACCTTGTCAGTTTTATGTCATGCCTGAATCCTCCCAGGTGGAACTCATAGGTCTTTGTTTACAGGAGGCCATCAAGCAGAGAGCCATGCAGCTACTGACCATGTAATTACACAGTAAGGCAACTTCCACATACTGACAGGTTAAATAAAATACCAGGTTATTTTTTCCCCTCTGCAAGGGAGAGAGTTATCAAAGAGATCTTAGGGTTGCAAATTATGTAGTAATTATGGCTCCACTAAGCAGGCAACTCCCACTATCACTGCCAAGTGTTTGCCAGGAACAGGAGACTATTGCATGCTGGGGCAATGTGAACCATGGACACTGGGGACTGACAGGAAAGCTCCAATCATTACTCCCACCTGATCAGTTCCCAGTTTTGTCCAGTGTAGTTTCCAAGCACCTCAAAGGGTGGCTTCCATCATCAGCCCTGGGAGATGGTTCTGTCCATTGAAGAAAGGATTAGACGACCTCAAAAGCTCCCTTCCAACCCAAACTAGTCTGTGATTCTGAGCTTCTGTAGTCAGAAGAAATGCTGAACTTCATTCCTATAGCTCTGACTGTATTTATACCCCACAGTCCTCAATGACACGGGTTGCTAACAACCACTCTGGCCCCTGGCTTCAACCTCCTGAGTGCCTTAGTCTGATGGCTTTGGAGGAACAGAACAAGGTGCCAAAAGCAAGCAAATCTCTGTCCAAGCTTACTCAGCAACCTGCTAAAACAATAATTACATATGTAGAGCTACAGCTCAGCTGATAGCACTGGGCACTATCTGTAAGCTTCAATCTTGGCCAAACTCACATAGATGTCTCATCTCTCATGCTGAGCATGCTTGCAAGAAGTGGCACACCTGGCAAAGAAGGCAGCTGTGTGGGTGAGAAAAAGGAATGAATAACGATTTGAGGGGGTTCATACACTCTAGGTTTCGTGCTTGAACTAGAGCAGCATTTGATGAAGCAGCATATGTTTAGTGAAAGTAGAAACCAGGTCAATGGGTCAACAGGTAAATTGCTAAGGGACATCAGGGCATAGGTCCTGCTCCACGTGAGGACTCCAAGGAAGGAGGCAGCAGTTAAAACTTTGTGTCTGCCTGACTGCAGCAGAATTGTGCTGTGGGATGTTCCCTGTTGATTGGGGAGCCCAGTCCTCTTCCTAGGGGACCTGTCCTCCAACAGTTCAGTGGCTGGAGGACCCCGGGCTTTACAAGATGTCCAGATTTTAAATCTTACTGGGGAAACAGATCTCTGCATTGGCAGATGGGCCGTGGCCAGGTCTCTGCTGAAGCTGAAGGAGGTGTACCTGACCCACTGCCCCAGGGTATCCCACGACAGCAGACGTGTTTCCTGGCATTGCCACTTCTATATGGGCAAACCCACATACTTTTCCTTAAACTCTACAACCCTTTAATTCAGATTTTAATTATTATTCCTTATCACGCTCAGTGTGTTTCTGCTGCACTTTGGAAGCTGTCTCTTGTGGTTAATTTAACACCTGCAAATTCCCAGAGCTGTTAACCTAAATCTAGTGGATAAAGTCTTTGCCATGCGTTTAAAAGATCACAAGGTCAAGTCTACCTGGGGCTGAGCTTTTGTTACCAAGCACAGAGGGGATCCACTGCACTTCTTCTCTAGGAGAGACCACTGTAGGCTTCCTACTTATTTATCATCATTATTGGAGACGTTCTGCAGTTGACTGAAATGTTATGCAACAAAACAAAATCTCAGCAGTGAGTGCTTTTGGGAATATTTCCTCACAATACCCTGCTTGAGAAGGGTAAATATTGATTCAGAGACTTTGGGTACATCCATTATCCTTTTAGGGAAAGCATGATAGTGTTAATAAATCTTGGAATTTTGCTCTTTTTGTTTCTGAGAGACTTTCCCCAGCATGCTGACATGCTGAATAACTGGTTGGGATGTCTTTTATTTGTTTTGGGGTTTTCCCTCTAACTGGTAGCATTGTTAAAATGAATGTGAGCCTTTTTACTGCTGTAATGTGAAGTCCTGCCTTTCCCCCTAAGCACATGTACAGTATGGAAAGGGTCACTAATCTTAGCTCATAAACCTCTTTCAAATGACAAGCTATTACTTCCTTGGCTGATAAGAACAGAGACTTGGCTGCCCTTTTTCTTAAAAATGGAGGGGAAAAAGAAAATGCTCAAGGGGTAAACTAAGGCCAAGCATTTCAGATGGTGCTGGATGAAAAGAGAAGAAAATTTCAGCATCCAAGGTCACCACTCATCACAGATTTCTTGCCATCATCCTCTTCATTCAAACTAGAAAACCGTAAATTTGATTGTCTCTGAAGATCTCCTCTACACCTAGAATCTACTGAGAGGACTCAACATTGTTGGTAACCTGACCTGAGAGAGAAACTGTGAGCTCTCACCATGGACCTGGGCAATGATCTTCTGATCTCCTGCCTGTGAAATACCAGATCAATGTACCCGACGCTGAAACCAGCCAAGAGATCCAGCACGTTTGCAAACTCCTAGGCAAATAAACCAAGAGAGCTGCTCCAAAACTCCACTCCTTCCACCTTCTCTGGTGACATGGAAAGTGAGTGATGGGTCAAAAGGACCAGGAAGAGGCTCTGATGTCTCCTACCAACGGCCCTAAAGAAGTGTCTGTTTTTCCTCAGATGAGGAGCAAGCAGGACAACCATCACAGCAGCAAATTATGCTACTCTCCTTGAGCTTAAAGAAAATCTTTCAGAGGACATCTGTGACCCCCCATATGATCAATGGCAGATCAGATACTGCTCAGAAGCACACATAGAATCATAGAATCACAGAATAGTAAGGTTGGAAGGGACCTCAAAGATCATCTAGTTCCAACCTCCTGCCATAGGCAGGGACACCTCCCACTAGCACAGGTCACTCAAGGCCTAATACAGGTCCAACCTGGCCTTGAACACCTCCAGGGAGGGAGCAGCCACAACCTCCCTGGGCAACCTGTGCCAGTGCCTCACCACCCTCACTGTAAAGAACTTCCTCCTAGCATCCAGTCTAAATCTCCCCTCTGCCAGTTCAAATCCATGGCTCCTTGTCCTGTCACTGCAAGACCTTGTCAATAGTCCCTCCTCAGCCTTCCTGTAGACCCCCTTCAGATATTGGGAGGCTGTGATATTGGCGCCTTCCTGACACACCACTCCAAGAAAAGCCACCCATGGCCAGTTCCTCCTGAAGATGAGGCAGCTAATTTGGGCACATAAATCATGGATTGTGGGGAATTGCATCACAGGGCTGGACTTGCAGTTCATTCTTATCAGTGTTTCTCAGGTCTCTGCCGGCGGTCAATAGCACTCCATTTGACGTGCCAAGGGGCATTATAATACAGCTGTAATTGCAGTCGGCTCATTTTGGAGGCTCCTCAGCAGTTGCAAATATGTGTTCAAGTCAAAGGAATTGTGCTGATGTGTGGCTGATGAGGATCTGGCTTTTGGGTTTAGAGGCACCGTTTAGAATTTGCTTCAGTCATTTTTGCTGCAGGGAAGCAAGATGGCAAGCTGTTGGCATGCAGATGAGAAGAAACCAAGGTTCCTCCCTGCTTCTGAAGAGATTTAAGAGTGTTGCTTTATAGCAAGGGGATCTATGCTCACCAGGTTAGGAGATACAACCCAACATAAATGGTACCACCTTCCCACCAGAGCGTGAAGCACAGTTGCCTGCTCAGGTTTTCTCACGTCTATCTGACATGTTACTTTCAAACAGAAATGGGAGGCTTTCTGTGGTGCTCTCTGGGGAACTGGGAAACAGGAGCTACCAGGACAAAATTCAGACTCATCTCCTCCTGCCCCACAGAAAGCCGATTGGATGCCAGGTTGAATGCAGGGCAGGAGTGGTACTTGATATGTCCTCAAACTATTGCTGCTAAAAATAAAAAAACAAACAAAAAACCAAACCACAAACAAACAACTGTAATTTGCAGCTTGCCCGTACTGGGACCAGACTGGTAGCTGGGAGTGTCTTGGTGTGATGCCACCATGCACATTACAAACTGGAAGACATCTCACAGATGATGTTCAGCTCCCACAAATGCAGCTGCCCTTCTCTGGTGCTTGCTCTGTATCTTCCCTAGTGAGGAAGGAAACCTGAGAGCACTTTCTGGTGAGAGCAGCCAGCTTGACAGGCTCATAAATATCGCACTGCGTACCCTTTCCTCTCTGTCCTTTGAAAGAAAAGAGTGACACTAAGAAACCATTTGATCACACTGGATTTGTGCCATTTTGCAGCTCACTTGAACCAGCTGAAGGGGAGAGCTGTGATCAACAGGCACCAGGGGAATCATAGAATCATAGAATGTCAAGGGCTGGAAGGGACCTCGAAAGCTCATCCAGTCCAACCTCCCTGCCAGAGCAGGATCACCTAAGAGCAGATTGCACAGGAACACATCCAGGTGGGTTTTTAATATCTCCAGAGAGGGAGACTCCACAACTCCCCTGGGCAGCCTGTTCCAGTGTTCTGTCAGCCTCACAGGGAAAAAAAAAAATCTCTTCATCTTTAAATCAAGCTTCCTATGCCTCAGCTTCCACCCATTGCCCCTTTTACTGTCATTTGGCATCATTTGGCAGAGCCTAGTTCCAGCCTCCTGGCACTCACCTTTACATCATTATAACCATTGCTGAGGTCACCTCTCAGTCTCCTCTTCTTCCAGAAGCACAGCCCCAGCTCCCTCAGTCTCCCTTGTAAGAGAGCTGTTCCATTCCCTTCATCATTTTGTGGCTCTGCACTGGACTCCCTCAAGCAGTTCTGTGTCTCTCTTGAACTGGGGGGGCCCAGAATTGAACACAGTACTCCAGATGTGGTTTCACCAGGGGAGAGTAGTGGAGCAGGAGAACCTCTCTCCAGCTCCTAATCACAGTCCTCCTAATACACCCCAGAATGGCATTGCCCTTCCTGGGCATGAGAGCACACTGCTGGCTCATAGTCAACCTCCCATCAACTAGGAGCCCTAAATCTTTTTTCCCCTTCACTGCCTTCCAACAGGACAGTCCCCAGCCTATACTGATCACTGGGATTGTTCTTTCCCAGGTTCAAGACTCTACACTTGTCTTTGTTGAATTTAATTAATTTTTGCCCTGCCCTACCCTCCAACCTACCCAAGTCTTGCTGAATGCTGTGGACACAGCAGAGCTGTGGCAGAAAGAAAAGGCATGCAGGACCTGCGTGAAGTATTGGTGCACCATGGGTCAGGTCAGCTGGAACCAGCCCTCTTGTCTGTTGGGGACCTGGAGACAAGAGGGAGCAGAACAGAACTGGGTACTGGAAGTGTTCTGCTTTGGAGATCCCACTGCTGGTGCTATGGTTCCTGGGTCACACTGCTGTGAGGGAGGATGAGGAAGAGTGGAGAAGGGTGTTTTAAGCTACCTCTGTGTATTTACAGCATGAAGTGCATAACTTCTCCAACTACACCAATATGTCATCATTACAGCTGGATTGCAAGATGGGTTTCACCCTGATGACCCCAGGCATTTGGTGTCTCTGCCCCATGTTACACATTTTCAGCCCCATTTCCCCTCACTGCACGTTTATGCACGAGAGGGACAAGTGCAGCAACAGCTCTGCCTTGGAAAACTAGTAAAAACCCAGCTTTAACAATGAGACTAAACCTCACATCTAATTCCTCTTCATTTTCAGGGTTTGCAGCTGTAAATTTTAGCTCTCGACACAATCTGTAGTTGGGACAGATTGGCCTTTTGAAAACCATTCTTACTCTCACTTTGGAGCTCTGGTTTGCCCTAAGATATGGGCTCTTAGTTTGCAAATGCAGTGTAAATTTATAGTGCTATGTAGAAGAGAATAAATGAGTCTTTATACCAGGTCCTTGGATTTTTTACAGCTCCTATGAATAAAATACAAAGAGACTTGAAAGGCTTTATTAAATAAGAAGGTGGGTGTCTCGAGAATGATCAGTTGTAGGCATTGTAGTGGTGTTGCAAACTGTTGGTTTTAAAGTCTTTGGGGCAGTCTATAGTTGATCCAAATGATAAACCCTTTGTAGGCTTCAGGGAGCTCCGGCAGCTTCCCCCAGCTGAGGCTCTGTCCTGCATTTCCAAGGAGAATTAATCCAGTGCTGCATTTTTGTCTGGGTTTTTTTGGCAAGGGGATGTCCCCTGACAACTCAAGAGAGGGGGAAAAGAAATTTTTCATGTGACTAATGGCTTGGGGTTTGAATACAGCATCATGACCCCTCTGTGTTTGTTGGGGCTGCTCCACTGGTTAGGTCAGCTGGAAACAGTCCTGTTGACTATTAGGAAACTGAAGCCAGAAAGGAGTGGAGCAGGGCTGGGTGTTGAAGGTGCTTCCCTTTGGAGATCCCAGTGCTGGTGCATGTGGCAGGTGGGTCACATTCTCTGGTCTCTTAAAGTGAGGAAGAACAAGGAAAAGGGGTGAATAGTGTTTTCAACCACCCCAATGTATTTATGGCAAGAAGTGTGGGATTACAAGGGGCTGGGTAATGGATCATACACATCAGTGTATGATAACAGTGAGTGAGCCACCACCTCCATAGGAGCTTGAGATGGAAGAGGGAATCTTTTTGTCCTTTCAGAGGGTCTAGAGCCCATCCTGTATCCTTCCCAGGTGAGAGACCTCCACCCAGGAAGCTGGTTTCATGGCAGAGAAATCCTGGGGCTAATGCCAAGGGCAAGCCCTGACACTTGATTTTCAGCACTGTGGAGTGCTTCCCAGCATGCTGGTTTCTCCTTTGACTTCTTTTTCTTAACGTCTTTTTAAAAAAGCTGTTCTCCATGCAGAACAAAGTCTTTCTTTCTCTTTTCTTTCTTAACCAATATCACTAATTTGAAGAAATTTGGTTACCTCAGCATCAGCCTGGAGCTGGACCCTTGAAGTTAAGAATCTTTCCCCACATCCTCCCCAGTGCAGCGCAGCGCTGAGTCCAGCCTGGCAGCTCATACTGGCGTGGGGCTGAATGTCCTTCTCAGCACATCCTGGGAGCTTCACATGGAATGGGATGCAGCAGGGCTCCCCATTGCCCTCCAGCTCTCCAGGTGCATGTCAATGAGAACCTCTCCTGGCTCCTCCAGCTCAGAGCACAGAACAGCTTTTAATTACCCACAGAAGGAGAGAGCTCCACAGACATCCCATACTAATGATGACCCAGCGTCATTCTCCACACCACCTTCCTCTATTTATGTGCATGAGTCCATATGGAGAGAGAGGAGAAAGTGAGAGAGAGGAATGAGTGCAAGCCATATATCGCAGAGGTATAGAAACTTAGCTGACTATGTACAAGTGCATCCATATCCACACACGAGGAATCAGTTGCCTGTTTTGTCTGACAGGGCCATGACTCAGTCATGATGAAGCAGCAACAGTAAATAATTTTGTTTTTTCATAGAATAACAGTATCACAGAATGCTTTGGTTTGGAAGGCACCTTAAAGTTCATCTATTTCCAACTCCCCCACCCTGGGCAGGGACGTCTTCTACTAGACCAGACTGCTTGTCCAACCTGCTCTTGAACACCTCCAAGAAAGGGCATTCACAACTACTCTGGGCAGCCTGTTTCAGCACCTCACCACCTTTAAGGTAAATAATTTCTTCCTAATATCCAGTCTAAACCTACCCTCCTTCATCTTAAATCCATTCCCTCTCATCCTGTCACTATAAACCTTGGTAAAAAGTCCCTCCTCTGTTTTTGTTACCCCCCTTCAGGTACTGGAAGGCCACTGGAATGTCTTGCGGGAGCCTTTTCTTCTCTAGGCTGAACCATTTCTGCCACTTCTGGCAGCTAGATGTAGAAATATCATCCAAAGACTTCACTGACCCTCCCACTCCTCCTCCCCCACTTTTCTTTTTTTTTTTTCCAGTGAGGAGATGCAAGAATTGAAAGACAAAATAACTCCTCGAACGTGGTACCACGATTGACAGACTCATGTCTTACATGCAGGATCACTCACCTTTCTTGCTAGAGAAATCCCAAACTAAGCTCTTCCTTACTGTGTTTACTTCCCTCCCCACACAGAGTTGGATGTTTTTGTGTGTTTTTCATAGTTTCACCTGCTAAATTTATCACAGCACATCATTTACTTTGCTCTGAGGCTCCAAGACCTCTGCGTGCCTTTCTCTCCTCAACGAAATGAATTGCTGGCTCAAATATTTAAATATAAAAGGAATACCACTGTACAGTATACAAGCAATTTGTTATCACAGTCTGCAAACAAGGTAGAGAGGGGAATATGCTAAAGTAAATTTTATGTATAGCTACTGTGTAAATTTGCCTATTTCCCCAGAGTGGTATTGTCACTATTAATCGTAATAGCGTTTCTAATATGGCATATTTCCAATATTGTCCCCTTAATTAGGATTCTGATCATACAACCCCATTTCATTCCTGTTGTGCTTCCCCTCGCCTTTCTGAAACCTGCCCAGCTCTTGTGCAAAAGGGTCGTGGCTGGTGGCACAGTGGAGGAGCAGGCAGGGACACCCCTGCGTGCAGGTACCTGTCTGAGCCCCTCACACCTTGCATTCACCACATCACCCAAGGACAGCCAGCATGTCCTTCACACACTTTCTGCATGTGAAGCCTCCCCCCCACCGGCTCTGTGTTTGCAGAAACTGTCCCCAGCCTCTGTTTCTAACAACAGGCAATCAAGCAGGAGCTTTCCACCAGCTGAAGGGACAGGTTGTTATTCGCTCTTCACTGGTTACTAAAAGGAACATTTGTGTTTAGGTTTAGGAGAGAATGAGACAGTTTGGAGAGCAATACCAGAGTGATATAGGAAGAGAAAGGAAACGAGATCATTTCCAAGCAGGTTTAGCTGTGTGGAGTGTCCTTGACCGTGACTGCAGAGGGTTTCTGACAGCACAATGATGTGCAGCAGCCTTCCCTTGCAGGCAGGAGCCTGGGGACCACGGCTCCAGGTGAGCAACACAGGGCAGGACAGGGCAGGGAGCTGAGGTGTGAGCATTAGCTGTCCACCTGAATGATGAGCAAGCTGCTATCTTTAACTGCTTTAAAGTGTGATTTCTCCATTTATATACACATGGCTTCATACAGTCTGTCCTTACCTCTGCCTAAACCCTGCTACTATGACTTCTGTGACACCCTCACTCAACTCAGTTTTTCCTATTTCCAACACACAACACACTCTACCCCCTCACCTCCCATTTAAAAGGACAGATAAAACAGCCTTGCACACAGGGCACACAACACACATAAGCATTTCTGCCACCTACATCAGCTACAGGATGCTGCTGCTGTGCCAGTAGAAGGATTTTTCTGGGAAATGGAAGCAGATCAATAAGGTCCAGATGAAAAGAGAGGTAAGGGAAGATAGCAAGTAGCACTGAAATAGGTTAAAAAAAAAAATCTAGTTTTGTTTAAAAGTTAAGGTAAATGCTGAAGGGAATCTTCACATATTCTCTTAGTGGGAGAGTGATTTTTTGGTAATAATCTTGGTGAGTTCTTGCTCTGTGCTCTCAAGCAAGACCTTTGACCTCCTCTACCTCTGCCTTCTCAAGCATGAAAGGAGAACATTAGTCTTATCCTGCCTAGGTAAAATGCTCTAAATACCATGGAAGAGGTATATAAAACAGTGTCCTGTATGTATGCGTTTAAACTGGTAGAGGGGAGAATTAAACTGGATGTTAGGAGGAAGTTCTTTCCAGTGAGGGTGGTGAGACACTGGCACAGGTTGCCCAGGGAGGTGTTCAAGGTCAGGTTGGATGAGACCTTGAGCAACATGTGCTAGTGGGAGGTGTTCCTGCCTATGGCAGAGGATTGGAACTAGATGATCTTTGAGGTCCCTTCCAACCTTACCATTCTGTGATTCAATGATTCTATGATCCCCATGAGATGAGAAGAGTGGGGTAGAAGATCTTCACACACCAAGGATCGGGAGAGTTCCTCTGACTTCAGAGAAGCATCATCGGTTTGTCTCTTCTTCTGTTTCATGTGCCCTTGGGAAGGGCAGAAAATGGGTCACGCTCAGCTGGGCTTGAACCAGCACAACCAGGACCAGGGCTATTCCAGCAGTCCCACTATTAAACCTCCATGGTAAATAACCTGTCCTTAGAAAAGAGCTGAGAGTAGATGATCCTTTTCTTTTTTCACCCCTGACAAGTGACCCCATCTGGAGTACTGTGTGTAGTTCTGGAGCCCACAGCACAGGAAGGACATGGAACTGTTTGAGTGGGTCGAGAGGAGGGTTATGAAGATTCTCAGAGGGCTGCAGCAGCTCTCCTATTAGGACAGGCTGAGAGAGTTGGGGCTCTGCAGCCTGGAGAAGAGAAGGCTTCCAGGAGACCTTGTAGCGGCCTTCTAGTATCTGAGGAGGGGGCTGCAGGAGGGCTGGGGAGGGACTATTTGCAAGGTCTTGCAATGACAGGACAAGGGGCAATGGGTTTGAACTGGCAGAGGGAAGATTTAGACTGGATGTTAGGAGGAAGTTCTTTACAGTGAGGGTGGTGAGGCACTGGAACAGGTTGCCCAGGGAGGTTGTGGCTGCTCCCTCCCTGGAGGTGTTCAAGGCCAGGTTGGAGGAGGCCTTGAGTGAGCTGTACTAGTGGGAGGTGTCCCTGCCTATGGCAGGAGGTTGGAACTAGATGATCTTTGAGGTCCCTTCCTAACTTATGTTTCTGCGATTCTGTGAAGTGTGGGAACAGAGCAATTTATGTGGCACCAAAACCAACCTGCAGTCCTTTCAAATACCCAGAAGAAAGAGAATATTCAGGGTCTAGTAAATAAAGAGGGAGAGAGTTGCTGCGACCCTCCCCAGCCTTTCCTGGGCCGAGTTCTCTGTTATTGCAGTAAATAAATAGTGATCTGCTCTATGGCTATTTTTTTTTTCTTTGGTTAATAAAAACACTTGGAAGTACTTTGCTTTTCCTTAATTAAAAACACATCAAGCCATGGATAAAGCACCGTGGCATGGCTTGTTGTGGCATTGCCTTTTATGGCTGGCAAGCAAATTTCTAATAAAATGGGTTTTGAAAGGAATATTGCCTTCTTTCAAATCTCCTATAAAAACTACCCATCCATTAATTCCAATTAATGACACTACAGCATTTCCACTAACACTGGTAGTAATTCTTGGCTAATGGATGATTTTCAACAAAATCAGAATCAATGTAAGTTTGGACAGGACCCTTGCAGAATGAATTTACTGCCCCAGTGCTAGCTGAACCAGAGCACAGTGGGCTCCTCAAGCAGATAAATTAGAGTGGTTTGAAATGGTTTCTCAGCACCACTGTACACAACCTATGCTATGAGTTTTCTGGGGGTTTTACAGGGAGAATAAAACATCCTTTGCTGCTTGATCCTGTGGGTGCATCACATGAAAACTGCCTTGCACAGAAGCAGTCAGGATTCATGGAAGAACCCTGAGTGTAAGAGATGAAAGGCAGAACAAAAGCGAGAAGGGAAAAATCTTCTGCTCCCAACAGCCATGGCATCTCCCTCAGGGACTTTGAATGAAAGAAATGCAGCCCAGCCCTTTCCCTATCCTGCTCTGCTCCACAACTCACCTGCTCTAATTCCAGCAAGATCCTGAGCCTTCTCCATCTTCTCCAGTGGTTCTAGGACTGTTTCCTCTTGACTGGTTTCTAGGCCACCACCAGGAGCCATCCAAGAGATGTGGCTTGTTTTGCCCTTCAAAAGGCAACCCAAAGACACCAATAAGGAAAACAAAGTCTCAAGAGCTATACAAAAGTGACCTCTTCATCCAAAGAGAAGGGAGTGAATTCAGTGTGGAGGAAAGTCAGAGCAGCTGGGCATCTGATGAGAGGTTGCAACACTTCACCAAAGCAAGCTGCAATACTTTCTCCCACCTGCAGGTCTCTGGACATCTTCCTTGTGAACTGAAGGTCCAAGTGTCCATGGGACTGTAATGGCTTCCAGTTTCAGACTGGGATCAGTGAGGAGACAAAATAATACAACACAAAAGGTCTATCTGATTAAGGGAGTTTGTGGAAGTAGCTCTGAATGAGCTTGTGTCTTTTCTATTTGTATTTACACTTCTAATAAATACATAAAATCCATAATATTTGCTGTTCTGTTGCCAAAAGGGAAGAGGAGAGCTGATTACATACTGACCTGGTCAGGAGGAAAAAAGAAGTTTCTGTCTGATCACTTCTAATAAAAACTGAGGAGCACAGCACACAAGACGCTTTGATGGGGACAAGGAAAAGAGGAAGGGAGAGGAGAAATTCACTCTGTGCCTAATAAGGGGCTTCAGCTTGTGATGGGAAGGGTTAAATTATTTCTTCCTCCTCCTAAAGAACTTTAATTAACAGCTGATCATGTTGCTTAATCTATGCATCTCTGCCTACTTGCCTGCTGTTCTTTTGTCCTTTTGGAGCAGGAGTGGTAAAACTGAAATTGTTGACCTTGAAAAGCAATCACTCTGCAATCACCTCATTGGAAGGGCTAACAGCATCTCTGGGAGTTCCACATAAATGCCAAAAAAGAGTGGACAGTAGTAAAAGTGGGATAGGCTTGGACCAAATAATGCCCTTTCCCCCTTTTGCATACAGTCAGTTTTACACCCTTACCAGTGACCTCACTGCAAGCAGAAACCTTTGTGTGCAAGAGCAGAAGACAGTGTCATTAATGTAAAACCAGGCATTTAAGGATACAGATCTGGGATGCAGTAATTTGCATCTGGTGACCAAAATGTGCCCATCACCAGAGTACAAGCAACAACAGCAAGGCAGTCCCCATATTGAACCCATGGGCACCATATCAGCATAGTCCATACCCTTGTGACACCCCAAAGTACTGAGTACCTCCCATGACTGCTCTTCTCTGGATAAAAGTCTCTCACTGTCCACATAGAAGACTAAAGAAACGCTTGATGGGATGACAGCACATCCTGGATGGTGACAGGGCAAATATTCAAACCTTTTCCTAAGCTCATTGACTGTTGTTGGCTACCTCCAGGCCAGGGGATACTGAAAATGTTCTTATCGGCAAAAGGCTCGAAGTGATCCGGGATCGAAGGCTTAAGAATAGAAAGGGAGGTTATTTATGCTTTATTTCATGTATCAATACTGTGAGAAAAATGCAGAGAGCAGCAACATGAGAGATTTCTGAAAGAGAAAAGACACAAAGGCAAGCTGGGAGATCACTACTGTAACTCTTTTCTGTTTGGTTTGGTTTGGTTTTGTTGCTTTTTCTCTCCCCCCACCCCCCTCTCCAAAGCATTCATTTTCTAATGATTCAGCCAGGCAATTCAAGTCAAACCCCCCCACTCTTTTGTAATGTGGATTTAGGCAGAAAACCCAAAGGGTGTTTATTTTACAATGTATTACAGAGAAATGGCATTAACAGCCAGAAGTACAAGGATCACGAGAGATGGGGCATTAGCTGCTCCTACAGCAGCATGCTCCAGGGCTCGGCTGGGTCCCAGCCTAAGTATCAGCATCCCTCCCACCACCACTAGACATGGAGGCAACTTAATAGAAACAGTTTTCAAATCACAGAGCCCTGTAACCTGTCATTTTCTGAATGGCTTTATTATAGCTTTCTGTGTCTGAAACAACCCAGGTTCATCCCTCGCCAGGTTAAAGGGATTGCAGGGGTTTCCCGGCTGATGGGAATGCCATGCTGTGCCAGCAATGGCAGCAGAGGGAAATATCATTTCAGCTGATAATAAGGAGCATTAATGAAAGCAGCTACATCTGCTCAGTTGCAGCAGTGTGTCTAAACAACAGCTCAACCAGGATGTTGGAAATCCTGACTCTGGCTTTGGCATGGCTCAGGTGAAGATCTGGGGGGGGCTGCGGGATGCACTTGTGCACCATGCAGAGGTTTCCCAAGGAATCTCATCTCAAACCAGGGAATCTAATCTCAGACTGGGTTTGGATGTTGTATTTTGAAAACCTGACTCCAACCTTCTCTCAGCATAAAATGTGCTTAACACTGAGCCATTCAGTAAGGCTTAAGCACTCGCCCAAAGCAATGGAAATGCTTAAGCATTCACCTGGTTAAGGATTCTTTCCTGAACCAGGAATGAGACATGGTGTTTTTTAAACTGATTGATATATTTGGAGTAAGTCAGTATTAATGATCAAGTAAATTAAAATTTGGAAGGCATCCAACTTTTTAAAAGCTTCATCTGACACTGCAGCTCCTTGCAAATCGACTTTGTGTTCCAAAGATACCTACATGGAAATGTGCTTTCACTCACAGAGAAGTCTGGGCACAGGATGCGTTTTAAAGAAGCTCCAGGCATTACGCTGACGAGGTGATCATGAGGGTCATCTGGTGTTAAGACCAAACTGGAATACATATTGTTCAAAAGAACCCAAACAGAATCACAGAATCATAGAAGACACTGATTGGAAGGGATCTCTGGAGGTCATCTAGACCAATCCCCTTGCAGTCAGCAGGGGCATCCCCAATCAGATCAGGCTGCTATGAAGTCCATCATGTCTGACCTTGAATGTCTCAGTGAATGAGGTTTCTGCAACCTCTCCGTGCAGCTTGTTTCAGTGTTCCACCACCTTCACAGTAAGGAACTTCTTCCTAGTGGAAAGGAAAATACTGGAGAGTCATAGAATGGGTTAGTTGGAAGCGACCTCAAAGACCATCCAGTTCCAACCCCCTGCCATAGGCAGGGACACCTCCCACTAGTACAGATCACTCAAGGCCTCCTCCAACCTGGCCTTGAACACCTCCAGGGAGGGAGCAGCCACAACCTCCCTAGGCAACCTGTGCCAGTGTCTCACCACCCTCACTGCAAACAACTTCCTCCTAACATCCAGTCTAAATCTTCCCTCTGCCAGTTTAAACTCATTGCTCTTTTCCTGTCATAGCAAGACCTTGTAAATACTCCCCCACCCCCCACCCCACCCCCAACTTTCCTATAGGCTCCCTTCAGATACTGGAAGGCTACTATAAGTTCTTCTGGAAGCCTTCTCTTCTCCAGGCTGTAGAGCCCCAACTCTCTCAGCCTGTCCTCACAGCAGAGCTGCTGCATCCCTCTGAGCATCTTCGTGGCCTCCTCTGGACCCTCTCTAACACTTCCATGTTCTTCCTGTGCTGGAGGCTGCAGAACTGCATACAGGACTCCAGGTGGGGTCTGAGGAGAGTAGAGCAAAGGGGTAGAATCCCCTCCCTTGCCCTGCTAGCCAAGCTTCTCTTACTGCAGCCCAGCACACAGTTGCTGTCTGGGATGCACTCACACTGCAGGCTCATGTTGAGGAGCCCAGTGGAGGGCTACAAGGAGTAGAATGTCTCTTTGTGAGACCTGGAGATGTTTAGCCTGGAGAGAGAAGGTTGAGAGGGGGGATCTGATCAATATTCACAAATGCCTTAAGAGTGAGTATCAAGAAGATGGGGGCCAGTCTTTTATCACTGGTGCCCAATGACAGAATGAGGGTCAATGGATGCAAACTGGAATCCAGGAAGTTCCTCTTCAGCATGAGGGAAAACTTCACTGGAAAGTGATGGAACATTTGAACCAGGCTGCCCAGAGAGATTGTAGAATTTCCCTCTCTAAAGACTTTCCAAAACATGCCTACATGTGTTCCTGTGTTGCCTGCCCTAGGTGATCCTGTTTTGCCAGAGAGATTGGAGTAGATGAGCTCCAGAAGTCCCTTCCAACCCTTACCATGATCCTGTAATGTCCCATCTGAACCTACCCTTTTCTAGTTTAAAACCATTGGCCCTCATCCTATTGCTACATGCCCTTGTAAACGGCTCCCCTGCCTCAGCTTTCTTGTCCACCATTACTAAATTCTGCTTTAAATAATCAGATGCGTGGATGTTCTTTGCCTTGTTTGCTTACTCCTCCTCACAGCAGGATGAGCTCAGGGTATTTGTGGAGGTGAAGATCAGCTCTGAATATGCTGCAAGAAATCTGAGCCAGGGAAAACAAAACCGACGTAGAGATAGTCCTACAATTCTGTGTTGCATGCTAATTGTCAGTGAAAAAGAATGCCACCGGGCTTTCTCCTCACTGATTTCCATTTGTCACTCATCCAGGCAAACCTGGCTTGCCAGAAATCAGTCCCTTGCATTAGTCAGGGTTTGCTGATCAACCCAACCAAAGGACACAGCACTGCACTTACATCTCCCAGAACATGCAGATTACTAAGAGCAAAATGGGACTCTGCCTCCTTAGGCCAGTCAGTGTACCAGAAAAATTAATGTTACTAGAGATCAACCAGTCCAAAAATGTGGTTCACTGGTGACTGGAGATCACAGGATCACAAAGGTTGGAAGAGACCTCAAAGATCATCAAGTCCAACCCGAGATGTTTCCGACTCCACCTTTCATGCACTCGATGTGCTGTCTGCATAGGCGGAGCAGTCAATAGGGTGAGGTTTTGTGCTGTGCTTCTCCCGAAAGGAAATAAGTGACTGATGTGGGCACAAGGGCTGGGATGTGGACACAAGGGCTGGGATGTGGGTACAAGGGCTGGGATGTGGGTACAAGGGCTGGGATGTGGGCACAAGGGTTTGAACAGACGAACAAATGAGAATGCGGGATCTGCTCAGGGCAGGAAGGTTCAGGGGATGTGTCAGAAGGGCAGACACACCAGGCTGGCAGGAGGTCCAAGAAAGCCAGCATGGCACAGACCAGGCCTCAAGCTGAGAATGCCAACAGTTACCCCAGAGTGACAAAGAAGTCAGGGTTTGCAGCAATCCATCCCCTTCCTGCATCATTTTTGTGGACTCCATCAAAAACCTGCACTCCCCACCAGTGCAAGATGCAGCAACTGTTTCCCCTTCCCTGACCAGTGGCACATGCCCATGCCAGGGCATTGCACCCAAGGGCACCTGAGAGCCCCAGATACACCCCCCAGTGCTGGTGCTTTTTACGTCATCTCTGTCCTTCAGTGATGTCCCCTTTGCTCCATCTAAAGCTGTTCCAAGGGAGAGATCCCAGAGCTGCTGTGTATACTAATCTTGTAAAGGCGCCTCAGTTTTGCCCAGGCTATCAGAGTAAAATGTCTCTACAGTGCAGTACATTTATTAAAGCCCTAATGGAATTAGAGTCCTCCCACCAAAAAGCCAGATGGTTGTGTTTTTATGTTATTAGTTAATGCAATTTAGTCTTAAAGTTTTGTTAAAAACAGTGCGGGTTGTTTTCGATACGGCATCTGCGTAAACCCTGCCAGGAAGATGAAGTTAGGTTTAAATAAGGCCTTCCCTTCCCTTTATTAATGAAGTCAATTAAAAGAATGACCCAAATGAAAGGGATGTTCAGTTTTGGAAACAATCAGCTTTTATTACTGCAGCCAGTGCAGGCTCTGGGAGCTGTAATGCTGAGCATGAGCTGGGAAAGAGCTTTTAAAGTCCGTCGTGCTTAAGAGCCACCAGGAGCCAGGCAGGGGAAATAAAAACTGCAGAGTGTCGCAGGGGACTTCATGTTTTTGTCACCCTAAAGTATCTTCTTCGTGGTGATTGGCAGCTGCCAGCGGTGTGTGTGGGTTTGAGGAGGGATGTCCTTGGGTGAAGAGCACTCTCATGGCTTTACGGTCCACAGTCCATGGTCCACAGTGCTCAGTGTTCATTGCAGAATCCTTCACATACGATGCAAAGGCAAACTCCAAAGAGCATTTGCAGGCAGGCAAAAGGCTCGACTGCGCACAAAGCCACTTTCCTCATTTTATCCTCTTTCTGCCTTCTTCATTTTATAGATGTGTTTTATGAGATAAGATCAAGGACAGGCCCCTCTCACCAATTCTAGCAGAGAACTGGGAATGGAGAAGTATTTCTGATTGTACTGGGCTTCCCCAGTACCAGCTAAGAGATGCTCTTAAGGGCAAACTGGACATTGTCTGAAAGGATCCAAGGGACAGCATCCAGCCCAAGGTGCAGGGGGACCACAGCCCAGGTTTCCTTAGACATCATGGGCAATAACTCTGCCCCTCAGGTTGGTGTCACCTAATTCCCCACTGCAGTTTTATGCAGAACTGCTGCAACTTACTGGTGGTTTCCTTATACCAACCCCACAGCCTTTTCCTTTTCATAGTATGCTGTCATTACTGACCTTTGACATTTAGGATTAGGCAGAATGGAAGATAAAATTTTCATTCAACTCAGATATATTTTAATTTTCTTTTTACTACATCCTTTCTTTCCCTTATTTGTCTTTTTCTTTGTTTTTTTGTTTTGTTTTGTTTCGTTTAGTTTTGTTTGGAGTTTTTTGGGTTTGGTTTTGTTGTTGGTTTTTTTTAAATACACCCATCTCCAAGAACCATCCAAGCAGCAGCAGCAATGCCACTGAGAAAATGCTCTCAGCAGTCATCACACTCGTTCTGGGATGTGAAATTGTGAAATACCCACAGTTTTATGATGGAGATATTACCACAGTATTTATGAACAGACACTGCCAAGAGAGCTCAGCCAGATTTTGCCTGGGTTAATCTCTAACCTGACTGAAGCCAGGGAAGAAAATTCAAATTAAATCAGTGAGGATCTGAGCTGGAACTTGGTAAATGTTTCCTGCATATTAACATTGCTTCTAAGTCAGTAACTATTAGTTAAAGAACAGAAAAAAAGTTCTCAGATCCACCTCAAGGCAATGTGAATAACCAGAATAAAATAAAGTAAGATTTTTTTTCAGTTGTCTAAACATCATCTTCTTCCTGGGACATCCAGAGTGGATTTCATGGCTACTGTTCCTAGAATAGAAAATAGGAAGGCTTAAAAATGGATATTTGGGAGACATAGCCATAAAGCTGCTGATTGGCAAAGCACAGGTTGATACACAATAGCTGTACACAATGATCTCCTCTCCTCTCCTCTCCTCTCCTCTCCTCTCCTCTCCTCTCCTCTCCT
>VWZE01008228.1:1349775-1361423 GCA_013396675.1 Eubucco bourcierii
TCTCCTCTCCTCGAGTCTCCTCTCCTCGAGTCTCCTCTCCTCTCCTCGAGTCTCCTCGAGTCTCCTCTCCTCTCCTCGAGTCTCCTCGAGTCTCCTCTCCTCGAGTCTCCTCGAGTCTCCTCTCCTCTCCTTGAGTCTCCTCTACTCTCCTCGAGTCTCCTCTCCTCTCCTCTCCCTGAAGCTGAATAACCCTAACTCTCTCAGCTTGTCTTCATAACAGAGGTACTTCAAACCTCAATGGTTATGGCTACTGAGACCACCTGGCTATGGAGTGCTTTGCAACTGGGAATCTCAAACAGTCTGATGCAATTAAGATAAAATCCACCAGTGCAGAAGAAAAAACCGAAAACAAACAACAAAACCCAAACAAAAAACCCCATGCAGAACTCAACTTATCCTTTCCATGCCAGAAAAACTTCAGCTTGATTTGTCCTTGCCTGTTTTCATATTCTGTGTTAGCTTGCCAGCTGTTGGAGAGGACCCTGGGAATGCATCATGGTGGCCCTGGAAATGTGCAGTGCAGCCAGCATAGAGGTTGGGCCAATGCCCACCAGACAAAGGGCAGTCATCATCTCCAGGCAGAGCTCATCTCCATATTCCTGATTCATTGCTCCAGGAGCAAAGGTTCTTCAAGAATTCCCAGTTAACTGAGAGTCAGACTGGGGAGTCTTGCATATCCTGGGCTCCTGCACACCCTCACATGGGTATGAAGGGTTGAATCTTAGCAGGAGAGATTCAGAAGTAGCTCCTCAAGCTACCAGAAATTCCCATGCCAAGGGATGGGTCACAAACTTTGCCTCTTAGTGTCTCTCTAGTGGGAAACAGCAGGGCTACCTTCACCACAGTGGGATTCAAGGAGCTGCTGGATAAAATGGGGCCTGTTCCAGATGTAGGAGAAAGTTCCTTCTCCTCTCAGCTCTGCTGCAAGAGAGAAGCACTCCTTAGAAATTATTCTTGCTGCTTTTTTTTTTTTTCCCTTTCACTTGAAGCACTTCCTGTAAACCAGAAGATATATGACTGTTTCAAAGAGTTTTAATACTTTTACCAGTAACTCCACTGCACAGTTATGAAGAAGTGAGGCACTGGGGGTGAAGAAGTGCATGGCAATTTAGAAGATTTAATAGAAGTCGATTTTACACTTACACACATTAACATTCACATGGACTTGGTAAGGAAAAAAAAAAAAAGAAAAAAGAAACCATCAAGTCTTCTCACAGCTACATGATGCTGTTTGCCAAAGCCTTTAGTTATAATTAGTCAGATTAAACTCCATCCATAGATAGCTTCAACTCCATCCAGAAAAGCTACCTCACTTTCTATTTTTACAAAGCATGCTGACAATAAGTACTCTCACATCTGACAGGATATATTGTCTTTGCCCATTGCCTCTTATAACCTGACAGTGAAAAATGTACACTTCAGCATCCAGGGAGTCGTTTGTTACCTCTCCACTTCCTTCTAATTAATGAAAACATAAGGGAAGAAACAATAACTGGGTCTACTCTTCAGGCAGAAAATGATTATTGCTTAGATGAAATTAAAAAAAAATAATATTTTTGGCACCTGATTGCCTCAGCAATGACATAATCAGCAGGGATTTTTACTGACGGTGCAATAAAACTCCTTATAACTGTAAATGCAAAATGCTTAAAGGTTTCTCCCCCTCCTCCCTTTGCATGTAGTTACACCTACCACAAAGGCTATCTTGAAGGTGATGCAGAAGAGATGTGCTTTGTAGACAACCAGTCTTATATGGAAAAGTGAGAGGCTGGACCCAAAAAGCAGCCCAGCATGGCTTCACTCACAGAGCTGTGTAGTTTGGCATGGAGAGCTCTGATATTGCTGTTTTTGGGCCAGGCAGCTTAGTTTTGAGCTGGTACATGGGGAAATGATTGATAGAGATGGAATCTGGAGTTCAGCAATGCACATCTCAGACTTTTACTGCAACGTGAGCCAGCAAAGGGCCTGGGGGGCAGGGGAAATCATGCTCACAGACCCAAAATGAGCTTTCCCCATGGCTTTGGGGTGAAAAGTGGGGGCTGCTACCCCAACCTCTTCTGAATGTCTCTGGTTTTCATGAGCGTTAGACCTGGCCAGAGCGCTCCTGCTTGAGATGTTCTTACCCAAGATCCACCTGTGAAATGTCTCTGGGGTATCTGAAGTCATTTCAGAAATCTGATATTCCCATTCATTGCCCATTCCATGGGACTCCTCATACAACTGTCCTGGCTGTAATGACTGTCCTGACCTCCATAAATACAGGGCAGTACTTTCTCAGTTGATCAAAATCGCTGAAATAGTGCTAATCCATTTCTCAGGAAGCAAGTTGCAGACTGCTGTTGGGATGAGAACGGATGTCTTCATTACCCACCAGAAGTAAATGGAAAACCAGTGCAATCCAGGGAGAGGGGGAGGGGGAAGAGAGAACAGCAGTGATATGTTGATATTCCAGTTCACGCTGAGTGGTACTTTATAGCCTGGTCTTGAATGAGACTGTGAACAGCGTAAGAGAGTTTAGTACATCCAGGTACTAAACCCAAGCCTCAATTAACCTGTGCCTGTGTTTCATCTTCTCTGTAAATCCAGTGTTTGGCTTGCACCAAGTATAAACAACATATCAAACCGGGAAAGCGTCATTATTGACCGGACACAGTGGCTTGCAAGGATGGATGCATGGCTATCTGTGAGTAACTCACCCTAAAGAGGTTGAATGTCTTTCATCCTGTTAGGAAAAGGGTGGATACTCAAGTTAATAATTGTGATGCACAGCCAGAAATAATTAGAGGCTGCAAGACTGGCAATCATAAATTACTTTGCTTTTAATAACATAACGAAGGCAGAGTCGCAGAGGTAATAGAAAAGTGTAGCTCAAGCAGAGAAGTTCAAATGAAAAAACCAAGGCCAAATCCATTGCTTTAATTCCTTTTCTTGCACAAAGGACAATATAATATTCATGGTTTCCAATGGACTAACTTTAACTATAGGTGATTTTTTTCCTGTCTAAGGGAGAGGAAGGAATAAAACCTTACAGGGGAGCTCTTCTGTCTGTTTAAAGAGAGATGTGGAGGTGCTGGAGCGGGTCCAGAAGAGGGCAACGAAGCTGAGGAAGGGCCTAGAGAATAAATCTTGTGAGGAGTGACTGAGGGAGCTGGGAATGGTTAGTTTGAAAAAGAGGAGGCTGAGGGGAGAGCTCATTTCTGTCTGCAACTACCTGAAGGGATATTGTGGAGATACTGCTACTGAGCTCTTCTCACAGGCAGTTGGAGACAGAAAAAGGGGGAATGGCCTCAAGCTGAGGCTGGGGAGGTTTAGATTGGACATTAGGAAAACTTCTTCATGGAGACAGTGGTTGGGGACTGGAATGGTGGTGGAGGTGGTGGAGGTGGTGGAGTCACCCTGTATGTGTTTAAGGGTGGTGTGGATGTGGTCCTTAGGGCTATGGTTTAAGGTGAATCTTGTAGAGTAGGGTTCTAGGTTGGACTTGGTGATCTTGAGGAGCTTTACCAACCTGGATGTTTCTGTGAGTCTGTGAAATGTGGCAGTGGAAAGATTTCCTCCACATCTGCAGGGGGATACTCTGACTAGGTGACGGTTGTAGGCAGGAGTGGGTCTGGTCTAACAATCTGATTTCAGCTTGAAATTCCACAAGACATTCTGGATATGAGCCAGGGATGCTAATGGGTGCACCAAAAGCACAACTCTCCCGGGGGGATTTTCTTGAGATCCATCAAAGTGATAGTTCCTCTGTTGCTGCAGACATGTTGCCAGCCTCCTGCCCAGTTTGCTCCCATAGCAAGCAGAGGAGAAATTAATAGGCTTAACACAGGTGGCTAAGATAACATGGGACAAATTATCCCACAGAGAAACTCTGAATGGTTGACTTAGTGCCTGTCTTTAGAAGCTGAAACGGAGGGGGGTGACTTCTCCTGAGAGCAGCAGCCTGGAGCCTGGCTTAGCTTGGGCTCAGAATGGAAGGAGCAGTGGAGTTGGGAGTGGGGATAGCAAGATCATTGAGTTGATGCTCTCCATTGTAATGATTTTCTTTAATTACAGCAGGAGCAGAACATTCTTTTGTCTGTACAGTATGGCAGACTTATTAAACCATAATGTAAAACTTGAAATGTAACAAAAGGAGGTGAAATGATTCCTAAATCAGGCCGCTTCTTTCGGAGAAGAGGAAAAGCTTTGCTTCCATGCCCAGACCTGTCATGCAGAGGTAATATCAGGATTTCAATTAGTAGTATCTTAAAGTCCTATGCTTGAGGTTCAGTTGTCTTGGGTGGCATCAAGGGGGAAAAAAAAAAAGGCAAAAAAGCATCTTTCTACATGAATATCATTAAATACAGTTTAATATATTTTCCAATAAGAATGTAAACAGGTCTGAGCTGCAAATGGGCTCAGCTTGCATTTTGCAGATAATGTGGGCTGGAGGTTCCAGTGTGGCTTTTAAGTAGGAGTCTGCAATTTCTTCTGTTTTAATTTGACCCATCCAATTTGATGGGCAGTCTTATTAATGCAGCACAGCTTCACATCAGAAATATCCCCTCTGAACGATATGAAACCTAATGCATTCCTCCCACGCTGGAATAAACATAATGTGTGGTAAACATCTTACACTTGGTGATCCTTAATGTAACTGATCAATCATCAATTTTCAAGAAGGGAAACCAACATTGGGTAGAAAATAGATCCACTATTGAGCCAGACAATTATCTTCTCTCCTGAATGAGCTGTTGCATGCCAAACCAGAACAAAACAGCTATTTGGCAGAACAGTAAATGTAACTAATACCTTGAGGATGTGTTGGACAACATCATTTGTTAGTAGTGCTCCAAGAACTGGGAAAATCTTCCAGTATTAAAGTTCATGTCTCATTAGAAGCAAAAAAAAAAAACCCAACAAACCAACTCATGGCAGTACAAGGCTCCACATGAAGCAAGGAGCTGTCACTGCCAATAGTGGCACCTGATGACTTCATGACAGTTGGAAGGACCAAACTCCAGCCCTCTTTTTTTTCCATCAGGGCATCTTTCTGAATGGGGAATGCAACACCAAAATGCTGCTCGTAGTGGCCCCAGAAAGAGGTGGGTGGTGAGGTTGGGTAATGTTGGGTAGGCACAGAACAGGCTTGCTGTCAGAAGCTCATCACCATTTTGACCACCTACAATGTCTATACCACCCCATGTGGGCTGACTCATCTCTAATGCTGCCTGGATGGAGCTGTGGGATAGGGGAACAGTTTCATCTTCCTGGCTGTCTTTGACCTTGCAGGGAAAACAAAGTCAGCCTTTCCTGTGGCACCTGTGACTGTTCTCACTGATATAAGAATAAGAGAATTAAGCTATGCTGAGTTAAACGAGCTCCTAGCTGGGTGACTGGTTCACAGGAATTTAGGGATTGGATGGGACCCAAAGAGATCATCAAGTCCAACCCCTCTGACAGAACAGGACCACACAATCTAGCTCAGGTCACAGAAGAACGCATCCAGATGGGCCTTGAAGATCTCCAGAGAAGGAGACTCCACAACCTCTCTAGGAGCCTGACCCTTAACAGTTCTCCCTTGTGTTGAGCTGGAACCTCCTGTGCTGCAGCTTACATGCATTGTTTGACTCTCTGCAAGGATTTCTAAAGCATCACTGCTTTGTTCTGCTATGAAATGTGGCTGTTGGGCTTGGCATGGTCCCCATATTTCAACTCACCCTGGAGCAGGGCTCGTCATCAGCCTGCCTCTAATTCCTGCTGGAGATCTTGGCCTTGAGCTAAAAGTAACATGATAGAAATCCTTCAGCAAAATGAGATTATCAGCTGTTCAATCCAGTTTGCTCTTTTAAAAGATGTATGTCAATTTACATCAAACCTCTGTTGGCTAATGGAATGTATCAAAGGGACACTGTCAAGGACCTTGGGGCCACAGGTTTGACCTACCTTAAAATAGCTGTTATTAAATGAGGGAGTTATTTGAAACCCAAATGCCTTTTTGTTGTTGTTGTTTGTTTGTTTGTTGTTGTTTTAAGAGGAAAATCAAATTAAACCCAACACAACAAATAAGGAAAAATAAAAAACAAACAAATAGGATAAAAAATAGTTTGGAAAAAAAAAACAAACCCAAAACCCAACAAATTAAAATTCCATACAGTGGCTAAAAGTTCACTTAAAAACTAAATATTGCCTTAGGGAAAAAAAATCGCTTTGGTTTGGTTTCTCCCTATTCAAACACATTTAATGAAGTGAAACATTTGTGACAAATAATAATAATAACAACAATAATATTAATTAATGCATGGACTATAGATACTCTACCATTGTATACTTGATGCCTGCAATGAAATAAAAATGAAACCACAAGATCCAGATCAGAAGAGAAAGAGAAGTGTTCTTCTCTACAAAAGGAAAGGTCTCTGGAAACAGAATCATTTCTCCTTCTGCAGCTTCCAAGCCTGGCTGGATAAAGCAGCCTGTTGCTGGAGCTGCACTGTCATCGCTGCTGAGGCTGATGCACATGCAGAGAGATTCTGGCATGCAGCTCCCTTCCATTAACATATTTTTTCTGTGAATGGCAGTGTTTGTCCTGTGGAGTGGAAAATCCCTCTGCTTGAAAAAACAGTCTCAAGGGACCACCTCTGAAGGGAAGGAAGAAATTTATTCGTTCAGGCTCACGCAGTCTTGGTCCCTCTGCTGAGAATGACAACCAGCGTGACTCCGTGTGGCAGCAGAGGTCCTGGCTCAGGAACTGGGCTGAGAAATATGGGGTAATTTGATGTTGACATTAAAACCTGTCACAGTCTGAAATAGCAGGGGGGAAAAAAAAAATAACAATATTTGCTAAAAGGCTGAAGATAAAATCACTAGATGAAATGACTGCTTCAGAATGACCTTCTAAAAATACCCGCAGTGATCAGTCTGGGTGGCTGGAGAGCTACAAACCGGAAAGTTGGAGACTTTGCTCTGAAACCAGGTCCTCCCTAGAGGAAGGTAATTTGCACCTTGCAAGAACACTGTCCCCAAATAAATTACTGCCACAAGGAACGGCAAAGACAACAGACAAAAAGAGCCCTTTCCTTGTAAACAAAAGAGCAGGAGGGAAGGCTCCAGCTTCAGCCAAAAGCTTGGTCATTATCTGTCATTAGTGTAAAGGCTAAGGAAGAAGGTCCTAGAAAGCAGGCTGGGGCTGCAGCTTGGGCAGACCCAGGCGTTTCTCTTGGTGCATGCTGCCAATGGGTCTCCAACAATCAATTTCCCCTACAAAACAGGCAACAATTCATTTACTGCTCTGTTTTTCCTGTGCCAAATGACACAGTGAGAGTAGGAACTCCTCTGCTGTGAGGACAGGCTGGAAGAGCTGGGGTTGTTAAGCCTGAAGAGAAGGCTCCAGGGAGACCTTGTTGTGGCCTTTCAGTACTTACAGGGGACGATAAGAAAGGAGATGATATTTTCAGCAGTGCCCGTTATGACAGGACAAGGGGTGTTGGTTTAAACTAAAAGACAGAGATTTAGACTGGAGAGAAGGCAGAAATTTTTTTTACATTGAGGCTGGTGAGATACAGGCCCAGTTTGTCCAGAGAGGTGGGAGATGCCCCATCCCTGAGACCATTTCAGGTCTGGTTGGATAGGGCTCAGGGCAGCTTGATGTAGTTGCAGATGTCCCTGCTGACTGCAAGGTGATCAGACTAGACAGTTTTGAAAGGTCCCTTCCAACCCAACCCATTTCATGATTCTGCTTGAGTTTTCCAGGGAGCTCTTTGCAGCCACAGCCCTGCCTGAATTCCCTGCTGACTCTCACTGAGGGTGACATTACTGATGGACCCATGATAGGGCTGCATTGCCTATTCCTTACATAAATCCCTTTTAATTCCACAATCTCTTTGCTGTAGGCAGGAGCCCCGGTATGCAGCTGGGTACAAATCACCCCACAGGCCCGTGTACACTCTTAATTTCCAATGCATTAGCAGCACACTCCAAAGCTTCATTTCAAGACACAGCCAATAAAAATGAATTAACTGAACAGTCATTAGGATATAATGTGGTAGCGTTAAGGTGAGTCACAACACAATTACCATTATTTCTAATGGAGTTACCATGCTGTTACTGCAGAACAACACACCTCACCTCTACCTTCCAATGGGCACACACCTCATTGCACACACACTGTGGTGCACTCTTGATTCGAGCATGGAACCCAAGGAGAGATCCAGCTTAACTTGGAAAACTGCAGTCCCAAGTCAGATGTGTGGAAAAACCACAGATACTGTTAGTGGCTGAGCTTGTTAGAAAATCTGGCTCTGTGTCAACAGCATCAGAACGAGCCTTTTATTGGCTGCAGCGAGTTTTGGATCAAGACCCTTGGGCTTCTTGGCATGGATTCCTAAAGAAAGGGAGACAAGGCACTTGCAATCTGTGGGCATCTAAGTGAGTTTGGAACCTGAAAGCCAAATTCAGCTGGATTCATGGGAGGAGCAGCAGACAGAAGGTCACAGAATCACAGATTCACAGAGTGAGAGGTGTGGAAGTGATCTCTGGAGATCATCTACTCCAACCCTGTTGCCAAAGCAGGATCATCTAAAGCGGCTTGGAAAGGGCTGTGTCCAGGTGGGCTTTGAATGTCTCCAGAGATGGAGACTTCACCACCTCTCTGGGCAGCCTTTTCCAGGGCTCTGCCACCCTCAAAGCAAAGAAGTTCCTCCTCATGTTTAGATGGAACTTCCTGTGTTCAAGCTTGTGCCTGTTACGGCTTGCTCTGTCACTGAGCACCACTGAAGAAAGGCTTCTAGCAGCCTACAGCAAAACATGTTGCTGAAGTAGACATGGATTCCTGATGGTCCCATGGAGGAGTAGACTGGAGCATCTGCTCCCTCCTTCAGTCTCCAAGGAGACCTTTGGCTTTGGCTTTAGCAGTATCCTCCAGAGGTTTGGGGGTTGTTTCTCTCAGAAGTCCTGGTTTACAAGGTGGTCAGCAGACTTTTCACAAGGTTCATTTCACTCCCAGCTTTGGGATGTGTTCCTGTGAGATTCTTCATTAGAAGCCTGCAAAGGCAGAGAATATGGGATGTGACACAAATGTATTCTGCTAATGCTATAAATTAGTCATCTCAAATATGTATTTAATATAATAAATTTGGAAGACAGCTACTGTAGGTTAAGTGGCAACTGACAGCACTTCTAATGAGGATTAATATACATACAGGACCTACAGATTTGTTAAACTTCAATAAATATTTATTACAATCCACTGGTTCTTAACTCATACTTGAATAAATTGACTAATGTTAAATAAATAGAGAAGCATGACCAAAAGGAATGGGCAAAAGCTTGGTGGTGCCACAGTAAGCTCATGGCTCGTGAGGGGTATGTCCTAACAAAGACCAATTGACTTATGTTTGGCTCCAGTGCCAACTGGTTTAACATGATTTGCAGTAGGGTTTCATTTCCAGATATGTTCCAGAAGAGAATCTCTTTACTACTTTAGATGAGATGATCCTTGTCAGCCAGAACAAAGAACCATAGAGTCTCAGAATTGTTTTTGTTGGAAAAGACCTGTAAGGTCATTGAATCCAACCAACAACCCACCACTGCCATGGCCATTAAACCATCTCCCTCAGTGCCATATCCACAGGTTTCTCAAACAACCAGCAGGGATGGTGACTCCACCTTCTTCCTGGACAACCTGCTCCAAGGCCTGACCACTCTTGGTCCTAATATCCAACCCTGCCACAATTTCAGGCCATTTCCTCTCGTTCTATCACCTGATAGAAAGAAGAAGAGACTGACCCCCACCTCACGCCAACCTCCTTTCAGGTAGTTGTAGAGAACCATGTGGTCTCCCCTCAGTCTCCTCTTCTCCAGACAAAACAACCCCAGTTCCCTCAGCTGCTCCTCATAAGATCTGTCTTCTAGACCCTTCACCAGCTTTGTTACCCTTCTCTGGACACACTCCAGCAACTCAATGTCTTTCTTGTGTCCTTCCTAAAGAGCAGCCTTTGCTCCAATTATTCCAACAATCCCAGGAGGAAATTAGTTATTCCTGACTATATTGTAGTCTGAGCATGAAAAACTAACCTAACTTCTGCAGCTTGAGGAAAAGATATCATTTACTTTCCCTTATATTGGCTCCATATTTTTTAGGGGAAGAGAGCCAAGGCTGTAGCTGTAAGTTTGAAATGTAGTTAAGCACAAAATTGCTCCCACCAAAGCTGTGGTGCTCCACTTGTCTGGGAAAACTGAAGCTGGAGATACCTGGCGAGGGTCTGAGTGAGCTCTAAATGCCATTTGACCAACATGGCATTTCTGCCATAGCTCTTCCCTGAATTAGCTTGGTCACAACCAATCTTGTTTACACAGCAGTGTGCCTGGAAGCAGCAGATTTCCAAAAGTATTTGGGTCTTTTAAGGTGTGGGAGGAAGTTCAGTTNCGGAGCATGAAAAACTAACCTAACTTCTGCAGCTTGAGGAAAAGATATCATTTACTTTCCCTTATATTGGCTCCATATTTTTTAGGGGAAGAGAGCCAAGGCTGTAGCTGTAAGTTTGAAATGTAGTTAAGCACAAAATTGCTCCCACCAAAGCTGTGGTGCTCCACTTGTCTGGGAAAACTGAAGCTGGAGATACCTGGCGAGGGTCTGAGTGAGCTCTAAATGCCATTTGACCAACATGGCATTTCTGCCATAGCTCTTCCCTGAATTAGCTTGGTCACAACCAATCTTGTTTAACTGGAGGCACAGCAGTGTGCCTGGAAGCAGCAGATTTCCAAAGGTATTTGGGTCTTTTAAGGTGTGGGAGGAAGTTCAGTTGAATTTCAGAAGTGCTTTGCCACAAGCAAGAGTCTAACCCACTGCTTGTGCTTATGGAAACGTTACCAAGCACCTATCTGTCTGCATGGGTTGGTGCCTAATTGCCAGTGAAGGTCTGGCAGGAGTGGGGACTGCATTAAAAGCTCCTCAAACATTTTAGACCACTGTGGAAGGCATTGCACAAGAAAGACATTAAGAAGAGCAGTACATTTTTGGACTGCTTCTCATGGTGAGTACAGAGCACCTTGGTTTGCAGTATTATTTTTGCTCACTACTTCATCTATGAGATTTTTTTTTGTTGTTGTTGATTTTTCCCCTCACCTACCAAAGGATTCTTGGCCCTTTCAGAATAACTTTTACCCATATCTGATAATAAATTACCTGCTCCTGTAAGTGCAACAGAGTGCACACACTGCTGGCTGGCACTGCTCTTCATTACCATCTTTCATGGATCATCTTGTTGGCTTTCTTTGCCATCGTTAGGTCTTTGCCTATGATAACCTCCTTGACATTGTCTTACTGATATTTTCTTAACCTTCCTGGACCCCTTTTCCTACTGCCATCACACACAGGCTTGCAATGAATATTTCCTCAATCCCAGGTGACAGATAATAATGTTTTCCTTAATTGCTAATCACATCTATTAGCGAGATGCTTGCAGGAGAACAGTTCATTTCAGGCCACTTAGAAATTCTGCAGAAGGGCTGAGGGTACGTGTCCTGCTTCCCAGGGAGACTCCTGAGCCTCCAGCCCTGGTGAGCTCTGTGCCACCAACACCATATCTATAAGTTACATGGTTTCATTCCCAGCCCTGGACAAAAGAGGTGGAGATATTAACCTCATGGCTGATGTTGACCCCATCCAG
>VWZE01008228.1:1372774-1384509 GCA_013396675.1 Eubucco bourcierii
TTTTCCTCCAAGTGAGGACTAATCCCATCCCTGGGCCTGCTCTCTTTTTCCCTTCCTGCTTTAGAGATTGGCTATAAGGAGAAGGCTGACGGCTGCAGCATGAAGCGCATTATTACCTTGTGATTCCATGACCCTCCTCTATGCATCCCTAACTCTCGAAAGCTGATTCAGCTTTCAGCTAGTGCTCTGGTGAGTCCTCTGCTGCAACAGAAGCTCCTAACTGGTATGTCTTTTTTTTTTTCCCTCCCCCCCTCCTCTTCTCCCTGCCTTGCTTTTAACTGCTCCCAGCTCAGCTCGGTTTTAAACACTTTTCCTGGTCAATGCAGGACTGAGTGTCCACCCAACTTACCCGGGGACTTAAATGTGAGCTTTTGCATCCAGCAAATGTCTGTCTGTCTGTGTGTGCCGCGTGTGTGTGCCTGTGCAGGGATGTGCTGGGTGTGTGTTTAATCTGTGGATGGGTTAAGAGAGCTTCTCCCCACCAACCTCCCTTTCTGGTTTTCGGTTTGTTGTTATTTTTTTTTGGGGGTGAGGGTTGTGTGTGTGTATGTGTTCTGCTGTGGCATACTCTGCATTTAAAAAAAAAAAAAAAAAAAAAAAAAAAAAAAAAAAAAAAGCCCTAACAAACTGCAGAGCAAGCAGTGCACTAGAATAATCTGAACTGAAATGTTAGAACTTTGACATGCAACCGTTCTGCAAGGTTAAACCGGCCTTTAAACGTCTAATTCAGACACAGGCTGGCTAATGACACCTGGGGGGATTGGGGCTTGCTTTATTTATTTGCAACCAACTAGTGCTATGAGCAAAGACCAGCCAGAGAAGAAGGATGAAATGTGGTTAAACTTAGCCTAACTTGCCATGATCTCAATGCTGCTGTGATTAACTGTTAAAATGCTGAGAAAAGAACCTTAATTACAGGCGCATGGGTCAGGAAGGGAATGTGAGGAGGAGGCGGAGGAGAAGTTGGGTTTTCCCTGCAAGGGTTTGGAATTCAGGTTACACTTTGGACATCAATTGGCTGTTACTGCTTCTGCAGCTCGGAGTGGACTGTGGTCATTATGTTTTATATGATAGTGGTGCTACCTAGTCACATAAATATAGAGACATAAGGGCTGTGAGGTGGATGCTGTGGTACATCCACACACGCATACCGGCATAGATATGTTTTACAGTGTGCATATGTATATTATACACATCTTTATATACAGGTATAAAAATCCTATATATAACTGTAAGCAGGTGTAACTTATCATCCAGACACAAGGTATCTTCAGACTGTATTTAGAGTATGGCTACAAGTAGATATCTGTGTTGGAGAGAGTGTACACTCGGCAGTCATGTGTAATTGTACAGACTGAAACCTGTGATTTGTGCTGTCATTGTAATTGCCAGGTTCGGACAGTTGTGTTTGTGTCTCCCAAAGACTGAGCCACATGCCCAGCCCAGGCCCTCTGCCATGGGCTGTGCTGGGGCAAACACAAACATCTGCCTTGACCCCACTTGCATCTCATTTCTCTGACTCCCAGACTGAAATGCAGGCTGTCTTCAAAGTCTCCAAAGTTTTGTGCTGTACTTTGCTATCTGGACTCAAGCAGCACCTTGAGCCTGGGATAGAGCAAGAATATATTATACAGCACCCTGCTTTCAATCTCTCCCACAGTCCTACTTCCCTTTTCAGCTCTAGGCTCTTCCCTTCTGTTTTATTTTCCCTTCGGCCTCTGCACTGTCCAAGTTTCCATTCATTTTTCTCCCCAGAACAGCCATAGTTTTATTGAGCATGTTTTTCTGCTAGGGAGCCCAAGAACTCAGTGCGCCTTGAAGGCTGGAGGGCATTGAATGATGCTCACCCACTACCACTTACTTTTGGTGGTAGCTGCAGGAAGGAACCACAGGGTGCCTCTGGTGTCACCATTAAAAGCATTGTCACATCGTTTGCTTCTCCACCAAAAGGCGCAGCCCTGGAAAGCATAAGCCCCAAAGCAAATTTAAATCTCCAGGATGAACTTTAGTGCTGTGGTTATGTCATTTGCTTCAGTTTGAGTAAGGATTTAAAAGGTCTCACACAGTTGTCTCTTCAGTGGCCAGCAACCACTGTCCCACTCACCTGCATAAGTTGGGGACCCTTCAGGACCACCTGTGTCAAATTCATTCAAGGAGAGCAAATTAAGTACAGGTTGCAGATGTTCAATGGTCCAAGAAGTCTAGTAGCTGTCCTACAGTTTGTGCTCTGAAGGAAATTCAATGCCATGAAGTGCTTTGGTTGTCCAGAACCTCCCACCAGCATTTTGATTTTGGCTGGTTTTTTGGGTTTTTTTATTTGTTTGTTTGTTTTTCATCTGAAGCTCTCAGACTCTCCCTCACACTCCTTAGTTCTCTTTTTGCTTTAATTTCACTGCAGTCATGCATTACAATGGTGCCACAGCTCCATCTCTCTTCCCCTTAATCCAAACTAAAGGTTGAAATTTGCCTTGAAATGAGACAAATGCTACTGGTTAAAAGGGCCAAGAAACTCGGGGACTGAGGAGATAAGCTACACCAAACCGGGGCTGAGGCATGTGCTGGGGTTGCTTGAGTGGTGTAAACTCATTTTAGGGGGCTGGAGGCTGAGCATGGTGGATTTACACGCCGGCTCCATGTGGCCTTTGCTTTTTGGTGGTGCTGAAAGTCGATGGGAAGCAGGGAAATATTTACTCCCCAGCTGGCAGCGGTATTTTAAAAAGCATCCGAAAAGCATCGATGCAATTAGGTATTCCAAAGTGCTTAGTTTGCCACTTGCTAAGTTTACTTAAACCCTCTTTAAAGGGTTCATTAGAAGACTGTGAGGAACGGTAACATTCATTAAGGCCAAGGCAGCCATTCTACATTCGCCTGTAAATTGGTATCGACCAGCGGCAGCGGGGCGAGGGGCGGCGGGCGCAGGTGAGCACACCCTGCCCACCCTGCTGAGCGAGCAGGCAGGCAGGCGACAGGCAGCAGGCAGCACCAGCCATCCCCTCCGCCCTCGCTCCCTGCCTAAATCCTGCCTATAATAGTCTCCTATTCAGCCCGGGCAGCGCTCGCAGCCCTGCCACTCGGCCCACATTGTTCGGGGAGCTTTAAAGCTCAGCGCGGCTGCGAGGAGGAGAGGGAGAGGGGGAGAGCGGGGCCGAGCCCCATGGGTGCACATCCCACGGGAGCTGCGGGAATAACTCGGAAAGACTTTGGCCCGAGCTCTCGGCACCTCGCTTCGGATGCCTTTTATGTTGCATAGCTGCAGGTGTCTCCCCAAAACCCTGTAGCTGGCGTGGAGCTCAACCGGATGACTTATTAGAAGTGCTTTTTACTGATTTCTTTTTCTTTTTTCTTTTTTCTTTTTTTTTTCTTTTTTAAACACCCTGAACTGCCTCAAAGGCATGTGCTATCATTTGGGGGTTGCTTGTCTGCAAGGTAGTGTCTCCCTCCCAGTGACCAGCAGAGGAAAAATCATTGGATTCACTAGGTAAGATGCTTTCTTCTTCCTATGCTTTAATCTCGAGTTCGTGATGAAAGCAATTGCTTGTCTGGAGCTGATGAGTTTTCTTACTCTGGCAAATGGAGCAGTCGTTCCCAGTGTCGGTTTGTAAATCAGGAGCTGGCCATTTGATTTTGGGCTTTCTGAAAGCAAATTGGCTTTTTGTTTCCAAATTGCAGGATGGAGGCAACTGAGAAATCATACCTATTTAACTTTCCCTCACATGGCTTTGTTTAAAATGATATCTCTATCAATATAACTCCCTTCCACTAAACCACGTTTTGATCTTTTTAATTACTGGAAGTTTATGATTTGGAAGGGAATCACCTGCTTTTAGGTGGTGTGGGAGGTTGGTTTTCACTCCGTAATGTCGATGTGACAAAGAGCCCCAGCCAGGGCAGCCACCGGACCTGCTGCCGCTTTGTGTCCAGTGAATTATCCAATTGCTCTGCTCAGGGACCGAAATCCATCACCTGCCAAGGGTAAAATCTGGGATCGCCGGCAAGGAATGGGAGCTGGTGTGTGTGTGTGTGTGTGTGTGTTTGCACATGGGCTGGGCAGGAGGAAAGTCTGCTGGTTTAAACTGAGCCATAAGTCACTCTTGGGATGCAAATTGTAAATCAGCGTTATTTTTTCCTCCTGTGACCATATAAATGCGCATATTGAAACTACCTGCTTGAGAGACATACTTCTTTATATGCCCATATGAACCTGGCAAGCTATGGAATGTAAAGAAGTATGTATTTCAGGTGGGAACCCTTCTCAGAGGAGCAATGTGTGACCCCAGGCAAAGCAGGGGAGAAAGACAGACAGATTATTTTATATTATGATGATTTTTTTTTTTTTTAACTGCCTGACCTGGCAGACCGACTGGGGAGTCAATTGATGATCTTGTTCCAGCGCGTGTATTGTTCTGTCACTTTGCCTGTGTCAGCAGGTGGAAATGCTCATCAGGACATTAAATATTCAATATGCTGACTGCGGCATGGGCTTTGAAAGGCAATGCCAGAGGAAAGCTGCCTGTCCGCTCCTGGGTTTGAAGAGGGATGCAGGCCAATCGCTCCTTTCTCCTGTTTGCCCGTCTACCCTTTTTACACCCCAAAATAAGAGCAGATAGCAAGCTGAGCTGATTGATCCTTGAATCTTAGGAAAACAAAAGGAGATGGAGGGGAATGGAAAAAGGAGAGAGAAAAAGGCTACAACAGTTGGGACTTGGGCGTGCAGAGGTTTAGCTGTAAATTCCTGTGCGAACTCCACTTTTTGAATCTTTCCCATATTAAAACTTTTTGTATCTAAAACTCGTCGGTGTGACCAAGTTTGCAGGTCACAGCTAAAGCCAGAGGAGTGCTCTGAGTGTAGGTGGTTTATTTTCCCAAAGGAAAATAAGAAAATTAACTCCTTTCATTCAAGAAGCCTTCACTTGTTTTCGCTTTTCCTTTTTACCCTTTTCCAGTGTAAAATAGTCAGCCATTATTCCATGACCCTACAATCACAAGGTGAGATGAGAGACTGGGTTTAAATACAAGTTGAACGTCCTTCCTAGGTGGGAGTTGTGTCCGAGGATTTTAAACTTTCAGCCCCAAACAGCTCCTGTGAAGCCTGGAATGATGGGAAAAACCACTCTCCAGGTTCTCAAACTCACCTTCCCATCTCCATGGGGCAGCTGAGAGCAACATTTTGCTTCTGAGTGGTTTTGCTGGAATCACAACCCCTCTCTCCACTTGGCTAATGGGTTTTGAGGGTGTTGTTTGGTAGGCGTGATGCCACACTGAGGTTAATCAAGTCTTGCCCATTGTAGCATCCTTCCTGGGCATGGGAAGAGCATGTGACTCATAGTTTGGGCTTTGTACAGTCTTTATCCAACTCTGCACTGTTGGCACTTGTTACACGTAAGCCAAGGGGGAANTTTCTGTTTGAAGTAAATACCATGGCTGATAGAGGCGTGGGGAATGCTGAGCCCCTTCCTCACAGAGGAGGAGCCTTTTTCTTAACAGCTGGCTTTGGGAAGACTGTGTCTGTGCTGGAAGACATTGAATTGCATATCATCCTGTTCAGCATTTTAGGATGCTCTGGCCCCAGAAAGCCAGAGCTTTCCTGGCTAACCCCCGTGGGGACTCTCGAGGCCTTATTGAAAGGATGCAGCATCCTCTGGGCTCAGCTCCACCAGTAGCTGCCCTGCATTGGAATGGTCCCCAGTTACCCTGTTGGAGATAGTTCTGAGCCACTCTGAGTGGGTGGTCCTCAGCCTTGAGTTTCCACAAGTATGGATCTTGTTCATGTCCAGCCCTATTTTAGGATCAGATTTAAGTATGGAGCTGGTGGATGCTGGGAGATGAGTTAAGCCCAAGCAGAAAAGCTCTGATCATCAAGAGCTGTTGCAGTTTTGCTCCCTTGTAAATCACTGATATTAGACTGAGTCTGCATGAAAAACGAGGACAGTTCTCACCATTCTGAATGTAACGTTAAATTATGTGTTACTTATCATTTATGTATAAAATTTCCTTCCTTTCCTTGCTGATCTTTAGCCTCACCTCTTCTCCTTTTTCCATCTCCTTAATTTCCTTTCCTGCATTGCTTCTTTGTGTATAATTTTGCTTTTTCTCTTTTCTGTTTTTTGTTTTGGTTTTTTGTTTTCCCATTTCTGTTTTCTCCCCATCCCTCTCTCCCTCCCCATCCCTCTCTCCCTTCCCCTTCCCTCTCCCCTTTCCCTCCCCTCTTCCCTTCCTTTCTGCTCCCTTCCTCTCCTTAGTACCTGTTTTACTTGAACTCTTCTGTCACTGCTTCCCAGCATGTACAAAGGTGCTCATGGGCTGATTTACAGTAGTTACCTGCATTCCTAATGCAATTTTTATCTCCTTCCCCCCTCTCTGAATTAATACGCTTGTTAATCACATGGAATTGCTAACTTTAGGAAGTCACTAAGTGCTCAGATTTATTTTTTATGTAAATATTTTCAAAGCCATAATTCTGCAGGCTCTCTCACAGCATGGGAGCGGAGGTGACAGGGGAGGTTTTGCCGTGGCACATGCCTGGAGGCATCCAGGCTGGCACGATAACAACAGCGAACTGGGGTGTCTGTACGTGACACTCCCAGAGCCATGGCATCCCCTTGCTGTTGGCACTGATGGAAGCGGATGATGGCTGCAGGCCTTCAGCAACGTGTTTATGCCATTCCTCTGCTTCATGGCAGATCCTCTTCCGTTTTGCACCTCTTGGGACTCAAACTGTGAGCATTATATTGCACTAGATCCTCTCAATCTGGCAGCTAAAATTAAGCCTTTTCTCTTTTCGTATAACCTGGTGAGCATCTCCCAGCCTTGAATGCCACAGCGGGCACGTGGCAAGGAGCATCCCTTCCGGCCCTGCTGCCGTGCAGCCGCGCAGGATGCTCTGGTGCTTCCATCCATCCTGCCAACTGCGACTGTGCAGTGGTGGGCACAGAAACAGGAGCTTTGAGAATTGTAAAAGCCATAAATCCAGCAGACCAAATTAGTTAAATTTTTCTATTCTATGCCTCACAAAACCCAGCCGTTCCTGAGATGAATTCTCCGCGTGTAAGCGGAACTACAGGCAGGTCTAAGATGGATATTTTGCACGTGCACACGAGAGGAGAGGGATGAATTTGTGCCATGCAGTTGTCCCCAGCGGGTTGGGTCTTTTTCAGTTGTGTGTGGCTGTTATGTTGATGATCTGTTATTACCTCTGTTACTATTACTTAATAGCGACAGACAGGTGGTCCCATAAATTCCAGCACTCTCTTTTGAGGGGGGAAGGAAAAAAAAAAAAAAAAGAAAAAAAAGAAGAAAAAAAAAAAGGGGGTGGTGGTGGTGGGGAGCATGTTTGCAATTCAAGTTTAATAGTGCATTCATCAAGAGCAATAAAGCATTTTATTGCACAAGTATTTCAAGGGATGTGCTGGCCCCGGTAAAAGCATTAGTAAAGGGGTGCATCAGCAATCTCATTTAAAACTGTCGACCCAACGTGAAAAATGTTGCGTTGAAGAATAAACTGCTATTAAGCATGATTAGATTGACCTGCAGGACAGATATTTTAGCTGCAGCAGCACAAGTCGATCAAAGTGAGCATCGCTTAGATTGCAAAAAAAATAATTTTTTTTTCTTTTTTCTTTTTTCTTTTTTCTTTTTTTTTTTTTTCCCTTAAATGCCCTAAATTAAACATGAAAGAGCTTCAGAATATTTAGGGCCGGAGAGTGACTTTTGGGGGGGTGGTGAGAATTATGCATTTGATTTGAAGCCATTTGGAAAGGTGGAGAATAGGGGGGGGNTATTAATTGCTGCCCCTTTAGCATACATTGAAAGTATGTTACTCAGATCAACCAATCAAAAAAGAAATTGTGCTGACTCAGCATTCGGGCTAGTCTGCACGTCCGATTGCAGAAGAGATCAGCACTGCACTGCAGTATCTTTCCCTGCCTTTGACACCAGCCTAGCTGGGCAGGGCTTCCCTTGTGTTTCCCAGGACTGGTTTAGGCCAAGAACAAGAGAAGGCCCTGAAGAGAGGAGGAGAGAGTCAAGGTTGCATGAGCCTCGAGCTGCTAACGATCCTTTTTAGTCAGTTAGAAAGAGCTTCCATGCGAGGTTCGCCCTGCCAGATGCAAGCGGCATGAATTGCTTGGGAATATATCTATTTTTAAAGACTTTCACCACATCTTGCACTTAGCAGTGACTGTGGGCGAGGGGGTGGTGTGTTCCTCGCAAGAGAAATATCCTCGCTCCTCAGCTCGGATCCCTCCCCTGAAAGCCCAGGGCTGATTTAAGTACCACACTTGTGACTGCCTCCCAGAGAAGATACTGGGTTTAGTATTTGACATGTTGATGCTGAAACTGCTCTTGACCTCGGCCAAGCAAGCAGTGATGCTGCAAAATACTTTCCAATTGGGATGAGGAAGGTCACAGTGAGATCAGCCCAATGCTCCAAGGGTAGGAGCTGAAGGCATGAGCTCCACTGCCAGTTCGCTGGGCTTGCAGATGAGTCCTATAGATCTTCTGCCTCAGTTTACCCCAGAGACAGAGTAGGTGCTCAGAAGAGAGTTGTTGAAGCTGTTGATTGTACTGCCAAGCTAAAGTTGGAGAAAGTAAGGACAAAGTCCTTTACAGTGAGAGTGGTAAAACAGTGGAACAGGTTGGCCAGGGATGTGGGTAGCATTCAGGATCAGGCTTGATGTAGCCCTGGGCAACCTAATCTAGTTGGAAGTGTCCCTGCTCACTTCAAGGTGAGGATGGACCAGGTGAGCTTTGATGGCCCCTTCCAACCCAATGCAACCTGTGAATTTGTGAATCTGTGACCAAGGCAGGTTGATGCAACTACCCAAGGACAAGCTTATTCTGAGTTTTTAAGAACTTCCCTGATTTGGTGTTGGCTTGCACAGCGTTGCCCAGCACAGGTGTCGGGGAGATGGTGCAGGGCTGGGCTGTGTCCCCTCTGCCCTCGGGCTGAGTTCCCCAACGTCTCTGAGCAGGTGGCAGGGTGCTATGTGCCAAGGTGGGATCTCAGCTGAGCCCCAGGGGATATTGAAGTAGGAGTAAGCTGGGTGATGGGGTCCCTGAACTGCTCTAGCCCCACTGGGCAGCTCACTGCCTCACGGGTACCGGTTGCCGGTCTGGGCGCAGTGCCGCACAGTGCCGCATTGCTGGGACTGCAGAGGCTGTGCAACGCCATCATGGTCCCCAAACTTGCCCAGTCACACCCATGCCCTGTGTGAGCACCTCAGTGGTTATCTGCATGTACAAGCAGAGCAGTACCCCCACGGGCTGCTCCTGCTGACCACTGCTGTGCCCCGTGGTGCTCTGAAGATATTTTTCTTGCCCAGTTTAACCAACATCAACACATGTCCCTGGGTCAGTCTGTGCTTTTGCCTAGTGGTCTGGATGGAACAGCAGAGGCCTATGGTGGATATCTTTGTGAGTAAGGCTTTCAGGCACGGACATCTCTTGTATGAAGCAGGAGTTAACAGTCAAAGAGCTTAGCAGTTGGAGTAGTTGCTGGTGGTGCTCAGAAGGCAGGCACACACCAGGGCTCAGGGGAGGCAGGGAAGCAGGAGAGTTGACATCTCCAACAGATGCAGGGTTTTCCTTTTCTTTTCTTTTTTTTTTTAAAATCTTTTCATGAAGCACAGGACCCTGGCTGCAGATGCCTCACCATGCCCAGATATGGCCTGTGCTGCTCTCTAAAAAAGCCCTGGGCAGACTGATGAGCCTAGGAGAACTGAGGAACAACTGCTATAAATAGTACTCATTCTCAGCTGCCCTTCTGGTGGGACTGGATTGGGTGGCATCTGGGCAGCCAAGAGGCGTGAGACTCGTGACCACCGACTGCAGAAGTCACCCAGCAGCTGTAAGGACAGCAACCATGCCTGTGAAGCCCGTACATAGGCAAGTCAACCCTGGCATTTAGGCAGTTGGATAAAGCTATGGGAGCAGGAATTCGGTGACCTAAGAGCAATCAAGAACAAAGTTCACTGCAACGGCTGGGACAGTGCTTCCAATCTGAGAAGTGACCTGGTGTTGGAGGCAGGACTTGGCTTTTGGCTGTTGGAGCTGTTCAGTGCAAGCAAAGGAAGGTGATGGGAGAGAGCTGGTGGCATAGGAAGTGAAGTGTCTCAAAGAGTTGTTGAGATGAAGTTGATTTCCCCTTCTGGGACACCGTGGGTTAATTTGTTGGCAGTGAGATTATTGGAAGCTCTGATTTAATGCTTCTGTTTACTTCAGGTAAACAAATTAACACAAAACCTCGGGTCTTAATAATTTAAGGCACCAGTTTGATTGAGGCTAGTAGAAACTAATGAATCCCATGCAGTGATTTGATTCCTGACCTTGCAGAAGGTGGGCAGTGTGTGCAACTTATGTCCAGGTGGATCTATAACTGGTTCACATATGTTAGGGGTACATGCAGCTACAGGCTGCAAGAGAGAAATCCAACTCTAGTAACAGCGGTGGAAAAGGACAGTGTTGTGCTTGAGTTAAGCTCAACCTTGAGGATGTGAAGGGAAAAAATGGATCAGAGAGCAGAGATGGTTTGGATGAACAGAAGATCTGGCTGTACAGGTGATACTTGGAGAGAATGTCCTGAAATATGTGCACAGGTGGAGAAAAAAGCAGGGAGTGATGATGCAGCTTGTCCCTGAGAGGGTCTGCTGCCAGACAGGGACCAGGATGCGTGGGCAGGCTGGGCAAGAGGAGTATTTTCATCCAGGCTTTGCTCCTTCTTGTCTTCACCAGGGTCAGGGCTGTGGTGCCTGCACCACTTTGCTGTCTTTAAGTGAAGCCAGCTTTGTCCTAAAGCTTTGTCTCTGAGACAATAAGATGCACCCATGAAAATCTATTGTGCCATTTCTGCAAAGACCAGCAAAAGTCGCCCCTGTGTCGTCCCCTCCCTGTCCTCCACACTCATTTGGCCTGTTTGAAGCTGAATTTATTCCTGGGAAGGTCCCCATCAATTTGCCTTGCTCTTTTGTTGACAAGTTTATTAAAAACCTGGGCAACTACATATTAAACTTTTATCAGTGTCGAGGAAGAATACGTCCTTTGAGCGGCCACAAAAGTTATGGATTGGGTCTTAACGTTTCTTGTTCCCCCATTCGGCTGAGTCAGCGTAACAAATAAAAGCTGCCACTTCTTTTTTTGCTATTCTTGAGAGACAGTTCACTTAAAGGTGTAAGTAACAGTGTCCAACGATGCAAAAAGGTTTCAGGTCTGAGTAAACATGAGTTGGATTTCTTTTTTTCTTCTTTTTTTTTTTTTTTTTTTTTTTTTTGGTGTGTGTGTGGCCATAAGTCTTTAATAATTTGAATTATTAACCTAAAGCAGGAATAAAACAGGAACCCTGTGGAAGGTTGCTCCTACATAGCTCTGAGACAACAGTATTTTGGTAAAATAAATGATATTTTCTAGTGTTTCAGTGAAAAGAAAACGCTCCTGAGTTAATAATCTTTGTTGTACCACAAGTGATGTGCTTCCACCCACTGCAAAGGCATGAAGAGGTTGGAGTGATGCTTGGTTGGGGATGTGCCTTTTGTGCCGCTGGGATGTGGAATCTTTGCTCTTTTTTCCTTAGTCATGAGATGAAACAAAGAGGAGGCCAATATGTTGCACCAAAGATGTTAAAAATAAAGCGTTAGAATCGCATAACCTAGTTCCCATTTTGCCGCGAAGCTGAGTTTTTGGGAGTTGAAAGAAGCCTGAAAAATAATCGGTGAGCAGGAGTTTGAACTGCTGTAACAACAGAA
>VWZE01008228.1:1384552-1405299 GCA_013396675.1 Eubucco bourcierii
GGGGGGGGGGGCAAAATAAAGTGAGGATCCCTGGGACTGGGCCATGCCTTTTAAACTCTACCGGATAAATAAATAATTAACTGTTCCCCAAACAGCATCCTTGCCTGCCTGTCACCGTGTCCAAGGATTTTTTAGTTCTTAAACAGGTTTGCTGGAATAATTTGTCAAGTCCAACAGGGAGGTTTCCATGTGACAGAGGATCATTTTTCAGCCTGCACTGTGGTGCACCAAGGCAGATCTGCAGGCTCTGAGCGACGCCGTGATCGGAGAACAGTTAGCATAGGTGTGTTTAGATGGATCATCATTCCTGCCCTGGGACACAGCAGAGTCCACCACTCTCCATTTGGAGCAGTGCAGGGAGCAGGCAGGGAGTTGTATGGACAAATGCATCTTCCTTCAGGAGTTTATCTGCATCACCATTTGCTCCAATTATAACTAATTGGACACATATTGCATTTTCATAGCATCTAATTTTCTATTGATTTTAACAGGACTGCTGGTGGTTCGTACTATTAAGTGGTGGCTGGTATCAGTTGCTGTTTAGAAGTGCTGAGTGCACTCCCCTGTATGGAATTATGCAGTCAGCACATGTTTTAAAACCTCTTTAATTGTTTGGCCAATAAAACGCACAAACTGTATTAGGGAACGGCTTTGTTCTCTTTTGAGTGTGTGAGTTGGGAGGGAAAAAAAAATAAATTCCAAACTCCACAACTATTTCCATCACCAGTTTTGGGAGTTGCAGCAGCCAGAGACCTGCTCAGAGTTTCAGGAGATGCAGCTCCCAGAGATGTGCTCAGAGCAAACTGCTTTGGAGGGTCCGTCTTGGTCTTGCGCAGAGAACATTTGCAGCTCCCCTCAGGTATGGATGGTCTGTTTTGCCAGGACACATCAATTCTGTGCTCAAAATAAGACTGTTATTTATTTACAAGAACCTTGGGATAAAAATTTAGATGAAGACAGAGGTTCTCATTAATAGCCAAGATTTTGATAAGGTTTTTGGTTCTTTTTTTGCTATCTGTATAACTAAGGAATAAGGTGATAATTGTAAGGTCTGGGGCTTTATCCTCCCTCGTAGATATTGCTGTGTACCGTAGCAATCTATCCAAATAAAACCAGACTCTCAAATTAGCTGTTGCATTTCAGCACATACTCAGTGAAGCAGGGTGAAAGCAATAGTCCCTTGTTCAGCATCATTTAAAGAAGAAAAGATTTAAAGGGGAGATTTAGGGGAACAATGGAGAGGTAGTCTGGCAAAAAAAAAAAAAAAAAAAGTGTTGCTAGCAATGCCTTTTGGATTATTGATATTGGATAAAGGTGTTAAAGACAGAGAAGGCAGATAAAAGGTGATGGAAATTTTGTTGTGGGGCAGCTGAGTTACCCTGGTCTGCTGTGGGGGGGATGGGGTGTCGCCGTCAAGTTCCTACCTTTGCTGGTCTTTAGCAAAGCCACAGTGTGTCTGTGGGAGACAGGTGAGTTCATGGGGTGTATAAATTAAATAGACACTTTATTAAGTCCAGGTAATAGTTTTGGTTTGAAAGACTGAGTGGCTACTGCAATGTCAGCAACTACTTTAGCTCACAAAGGAACTGAGTGCTTTTTAATTAAGTCAAATAAAATCCAAGCGGAAGACTCTCGAGCCTCACCTGGAGTCTCCTTTTTGGGTGGAATATCCATAATTTTAAAAATGTTAATAACATGCAGTCCACTTTCCCCCCCACCCCACATAATAATCTAAGTGGAATGAATATTTGATGTCTGCAAGGGAAAGGGGAAAAGCAGCAAGGTTGTATTTTCTGGTTTACAAATGGCACATTGTGCAGAATGCAGTGACTGTGGCATTGATTTAAGCATCCTCGCAAAGACACCGTGCAATAAAGTTGAATCATCTGCAGTACAAGTATGGCTCTTGGGTGGAAAAAATAGCAAAGTGAGAGAGTAGACATTTTCCTGCCTTATCAAAAGCCACTTCATTTTGGGGAAATTTCCCTCCAATTTAGTAATGTTTGGATGGAAATCAAATAACACATTAGCTTGAGGAAAGAGTGGGGGGGGGAAAACCCCTTCCAAAGCTAATTACAAAGGGAATGTGCACTTCATTAAGATAAAGCTGTAGGAAATCAATGTTCTGTATTGTTGTTTTTTCCTTTTGATTGGATTTTAGAATGATAAATTGTTAATGCATTTGATCTAAAAATGATTTGTTTATTCAGATGAAGAGCAACAGTACTTTGTCTCATTTGGCCTTTTAGCTTATAATGATAATGGCTTCAAGGGATGCTCATTTCTCAAAAGGGTATCGGACTGGAATAGGCAGGAGATTTCTGGGCTCAGAAGGATGGGCCCTATGCAAGAGTTCGTTGTAGGCTAATTCTATTGCATGTTGAATCTTCTGCTTCATTAAGAATATCGACAAATGCTGATAAATTCTTTGGCTTTTCTGTACTGTCTATAGCACGTCTTTATTAGAATATTGAGGCCAAAGTGGAGAGCTCTTCAACAGAACAGATCCTTTTCTGTTGCCTGCTAGTGATCCTACTTGCCATAGCACTGGTTTGGTGATGTGGGGGTTTTGTCTATTCTCATGCCTGGAATCGTAACCAGCATAGTTGACAAGGGGCCAATTGCAAACCAGAGGCACTGGGTGAAGGCTGGCAGAGAAGGAAAAGTGCTGCACAGATTCATTTTGTTGTTCTTGCCTTGATTTGCCTCTAATGTGTTGCTCACTCAGTGTGCCCATGATTCTCCAGTGCCTGCAGCATGTGTGGACTTCACACAGCTCAGGGATATGCCTGTGCGGTGGACAGGCAGAGGTGGAAGTAGGTTCTGTGTGGGGGTGTCTCCAGCACCTGATCCTGGACCTGGGTGCCAGAAAAGACCTCTATAATGTGTGACTCAGTTTCATGAGGAAACCACTAGACCTGGTTTCACTTTGGACAGCAAACTTCAATTTGGTGTTGTTTGGTGTGTCAGTTTTTGAGCCCATCTTCTTACTCAGGCAGCTTCTACACCTCAGAGACCAACCTGGTGTCACTTGGGCTGATGGAGAGCTATACTCGCCTTGCTGGGAAGCTGCAAGTAAGCCCCAGCATGTCTCAGCCCTCTCCAGCCTGTAAGATGGGCTGCTCTTTCTCAGCTGCTGGGAAAGTCTCACCACCAGAGAGACATCATTAGTTTTGATTAATGGCATCCAGGAGAGAAAAACTAATTTTCTAAAAAGGAAAAGCTCACCCATAACTCATCGCAGAGAGTTTAAACAAAACGTTATGGAACATCCATGCCAACTCACATTGATTTCAGATCTGTTTCTGGGCACTCCCCAAATCAAAGCAGGGGGGAGTGGAGCTAACACTTGTCCCCAGCAGAAGATGCTTGATGTAACCCACACGCTGCTCTCCCACAGTGCCCCTTAAAGAGATTCTACCCAAATCAACAGAGATAGAGCACACTTCTCTGGGGAGGAGGGCATGTTTTAGGTACACAGCAGTGATGTTCAGACAGCTTGGTGCACACTAACCCAAAATCCATCTGCCCGTCAGGGTTTAGCTTGCAGGCTTTGTGCAGCCTCGGTCAGCGGTGGCACTTCCACCTGCACCCAATCACCAGTAAATAATTGCTTTCCTTTGCCTCCTGCAAGTCACCAAAGGACGAATTTAATGCTTCCAAGTCTTGGTTGTCTAGGTTTCCATTTAGTTCCTTGGCTTGATTGTCTCTTGAAGAGGTACCTAGAGATAACTTGATTAAATTAATTGTGGAGCCCTTTTACAAAAGCTATTCTCTCTCTTTCTCTCCCTCTCTCCATTTATTTATAGGCAGCTTAGAGTAACGGGTTTGGGCAGCTGAGTGATCTGCAGTGCTCGCTGCTACCAAGCAGAGCCTGTGTGTTTCTTGGGAAGCTGTAGTGCTGGCCCAGTATTGCAATATTTCTGTGTGCAGTGACTATGAGCACAGGTGCTTTCCCCTAGTATCATCTTGCAGCACGGTGGGCTGCGAGGAGAAGAGGGGAAAAGTCACCTTTGCCTTCTGACTCATAGAAATTCTTTAAATAGGTTATGCACATGGCAATGTGCAATATCTGTGCCTGGCCCTGGGTTAAGAGGGAAAGGCCTGAGTTTATTTGCTCCCACTGCAGGAATGATGGGAGCTGTTCTGATGGTTTGGATTTGATTTAGGGTGTTATTTTTAGCAGTGGGGTGTTGATGCTGCAGGGTTCTCCAGGAGGAATCGGCTCCCCAGCATTGCAATGATCATAGTAGTGACCTAGGCAGTGGTGCTGTGGCAGGGGCTTGCTTTTGGGGGCAAATTGCCTGATGACGAGATTGCAAGAAAGAAAAACTTGGGTTTTTTTTTTCACTTCCACCCCCACTTTCATTTCCATTCCACCCCTTCCCTGTTGGTTTCTGGTGATGGCAAATGCAACCATCGCTGGTCTCAAGCAGATCTTAAACCCAGTGGAACCGCTGATTTTAATGCCAGATGAGAAAACACAGGAGGCTGCAGGGGAGGGAGGCAGAGTTTGGCAACCTCTAAAGAACGACTTCAGGTGTTTCAACTTTTTGTCTCCTGTTTGCTAAGGAGAGTCCTGAAGGGAGAAGAGCTCTGCAGCTGAGTTACTTGGTTGCAGCCTGGGCTGGTCCTAGCAAAGGACATCTTTGCTTTACCTGCTGTTGCATGTCAGGACAACAAGACACAAGGCATGGAGGAAGACAGCAGCCTGTAAAACATTGAAAAGAAGAAGGCAGGAGATGATAATTAAAGTATATGGATTAAAACAATAGCCTTTACTTATGTCAAACTGTAATAGCAATGTGGCGCTCAAAACAGAACCAAATATCAGATTGTAAAATGCTCCAGGCTGTGGTTGCTGCTGCAGACTATTCCACTGCTGTTAAACCTGCCTCTTTAATTCAGACCTGCTCTTCAGCTGTAGCCTCTAAGGAGCTTAAATAAATCCTGGCTGCCTGAAAGTGAAGCTATTTGAACCAGTGCAACGTCAAGCAGCAAGTTCAGAAGAGGTCCAGGCAGCTGGGAAAGAAAAGACGCTGAGGAATTCCCCTCTTTGCTGGCTACAGCTCATGAGGCCAAATGCTTTGCTAAAGCTGGTAAAATGGAACCAAATCAACTGTTCAATGGATTTGGTCCCCTTCAACCAGCTGTAGCTGTGCATTGATCTCTCAGACACACCTTGGAGGATAAAACACTTGAACTGGACAAAGCCAACCCAGGTAACAGAAGACAAATGGCCACATGAAAACCGCTGATAAGGAAATTATGATGACTGGCACCTGCAGATCTATCACTCAGGCTCTAAACTGGTGGGCTGAGCCTGAGTCATTATGTGGTTGCCAGTCAGTTCTGCCTAATGGAGACCACTCAAGACTGATAAAATCTGTCGTCCTCCTATATTGATCCCAGCTGTAATTCAGGATGGTCTAGTTCAACTCCAAACACTGCATTTCCTTATGTATTTGCTCATGCCCACCCAGGAGCCTTGTACCTCAAGTGCTTCATCTGCTGCAACCAAAAAAAATAAATATTTTGATCTGAAGTTCCCTCCTTGTGTTTTGTACCATGTGCCAAGCTGCTTGTTCAGTAGATTCTAGTGAAGAAATGGTTGCTGTGCGGCTACAAGAGCTGGGAATGAGACAGCAATGCCCAAGAGTCCTAACTGCCCCAAAATGCAAATATCCACAGCCTGTAGCAGCCAGCAATTTTTACTGTTTGGGAGAGAAAATCCATGCTCTTAAAACAGGTTTTCCTGTTTGACTTTGTGGACCTAAAAGACTATAAACCATACATCCCAGTTTGGTCCTTATAAGCACTAATGTTATGCTAATGGACTTAAAGAAAATCACTCTCTTGCCCATGTAATAATGATTGGTGGGAAAGTAAGCTGGGCGTCATCTTCTCCTAACCATCGTAAATCTATAGGACTACCACAAGCTATGAATATTGCTGCTATAATGAGCCATTTGGATGCAAAAACCTGATGTGAGGTTATTCATGCCCTTATTTCTTCATGACACCTGGCCCAAGTTAACCCCTACCACAGAAGAGTGCAGAAGAGATGTTTTGTTTCACACAGTACAAATCTGGTTCGCTTGATTCCATGCCTTTGGTCCTTTAGGTACCATTCAAGTGTTCTTACTAGGGCAAAGAGTATTCATGTGCTTTAAGATAAGGAGCTACTTGCTGGATCTGATGCTTAACATGCATCTAATATTTATGTCACTGGATATTTAAAAGGCAAAGACATCAGGAGCAATGCTATCGGTGGAGTACCTCTCCTCAGCTAAAAGGACAACAGTGCTTAGCCGGTTTTGCTAGCTTGTTTTTCTGTACTTTAACAGTGTCTAAACATCCATGCTGAAATCCTCCTGCAGCCCACATGGGTTTATTTCCCCACATACTTCAGTGAGACGAAGCATGTACCCAGTACTTCTGTCTGCAAACAAGTCCAGACTGAAAAGCACCAGAGGAACTGGGAGCTCAGGTCTCCAGGTCACTCTTTTGGTGTGCAGGGATCAGTTCTTGTACTGAAAAGATAAGGATGGGGACAGGTCTTTTAGCAGAATCTGTTGTGACAGGACAAGGGGTCATGGTTTAAACTAAAAGAGGGAGATTTAAACCAGAGAGAAAGAAGAACTTTTTTGCACTGAAAGTGGTGACACACCAGCTCAGGTTACCTAGAGACATGGTAGATTCTCCGCCCTTGGACCCTTTCCAATTCAGATTGGTCAGGGCTCTGAGAAACCTGCTCTGATTGGAGATGTGGCCAAGAGGGCCAATGGGATCCTGGTTTGAGTTAAGATTGTGTCCAGCAGATCCAGGGAGGTTCTCTTTCACCTCTATTCTGCCCTGGCGAGACCTCGTCTTGAATATTGCCGTCAGTTTTGGGCTCCCCAGTTGAACACGGACAGGGATCTGCTGGAGGAGTCCAAGGGAGGGCTACGAGGATGATGAGGGGACTGGAACACTGCCTGGTGAGGAGAGGCTGAGGGATCTGAGGCTTTTCAGTCTGGAGAAGAGAAGACTGAGAGGGGATTGAATAAATGTTTATAAATATCTGAGGGCTGTTGGTCAGGAGAGGGGGACAGGCTCTGCTCACTTACTCCCTGGGATAGGACAAGGAGCAATGGATGGAAGCTGCAGCACAGGAGGTTCCAGCTCAGCACAAGGGGGAACTTCTTGACTGGAAGGGTCCCAGGGCACTGACACAGGCTGCCCAGAGAGGTTGTGGAGTCTTCTTCTCTGGAGCCTTTCAAGGCCTGTCTGGATGTGTTCCTGTGTGCCCTGAGCTAGATTGTCTGGTCCTGCTCTGGCAGGGGGGTTGGACTTGATGATCTCTGGGTCCCTTCCAACTCCTGACATCCTGTGAGCCTGCAATGTTCCTGCATGCTGATTGGACTAGAGGACCTTTAGAGATCCCTCCCAATCCAAGCCATTCTATAAGTCTATGTCAAAACTTCACTGCATGTGACAAGTTCCTCTACAGCTGCCACTCAGTGAGACCATCTTTCATGTTGAAACTGCTTTTTGCTAGGCTCTGTACAACAGGGATGTCAGACACATTTCCATTGCTGCTGGGAAGATGCAGACACTCAGTAGTTCTATTACTTTCTTCCCTTTCTGTGGTTCACCAGTAGAGAAGTGTAAATACATCAACAAGCAGAAAAGTTGTATCAGAAATGATCAGAAATATTTCCTGCTTTTTTTCTTCTTCTTACTAAAAAAACAAACAAACAAAAAACACCCAAAAAAACCAAAATGGAAGAATAGGAAGCAACAGACAAACTCTTGGAGTTCATCATGTCACCAGCTGATATCTTGGAAACATGTAAAAGAAATAACAGAGTCTTTTATTTATTCATTTTTCACAAGTGCAACATCTTTCCCAGCATCCAATAGTACATCCAAAAGAGTTTTGACCTGGCATAATAGAATCACAGAATGGTGGGGTCTGGAAAGGAGCTCTGGAGATAGACCCCTGGGGATTATGTAGCTCACTCAGCCTTCCTGTTAAGGCAGGTTCACATAGAGCAGGCAGGATTTGAATCCCTCCAGTGAAGGGGACCCAAACCTTTGCAATGTGCATTTGCTGCCATTTTTACCTGCAAAGAGAGTGAAACAAGCAGCTCCAACAATCTCCACATGAACATGGAGCCAGCTTGCAGCCGTGGGTTGTGAGGATGCTTGTGGCTTTCCAGACACGCAGCGCAGCTCTGCCCTTAGCAAAATAGACAAGTTGCCACCATCTCTATAGCTCCAAGCCACACCTTGACACATTATCTCTCTCAGTCAATTATTTGCTTTGCAATTAGCAGTTCTGGTTTCTGAGCACTCCCCAATCCCACCTCTAATTTCCACGTCAGGAGCATTGAGTGAAGGCATCTGTTGAGACAGAGATGCTGGTGTGAGCGGCGCTCACCGAGCAAACAGCACCTTTATGCTGTCGATCCCAAGCTTCATGAACAAGGAAGGATGGGGATGAAAGCACAAGGGAAGGGGAATCCTTAGCATGAATCCCTAATTGCTGGCAGTCTGGGCTGTGAATGATAGCGGGACTCTAGAGGAAAAGGTTGAGTAGAAACAGATGCTTCCAGCAGGCTGTGGCCTGGGTTTCCAAAATACCATGCTCCTCCCTCCTGCTCCCACAATCTGGGTTATTCTTTCTCATTCCCCAGGGCTGCCTCCAATGTAAACAACACCACTATTAAAATTCCTCCTTGGTAACGATAATTAAGTTACTAAAAAATGTCAAATGAGGAAGCTGGAGGCATTGTGACTCGAACAAAACCACAGAATAGAAATGAGCATGTTTTCTCCTTAAAGAAGTGTGGTCCATATTTAGATACCTCTAAAGCTACCTGTGCCTTGAAGAGCAGGAAAGCTTCCAGTTCTCCTGAAGCTAGAGAAGACGTGGATACAGGGAGATCCCCAAAGTTAGGAGGTGTGTTAGATACTTAAATGCAGGTGCCACCTTCAGGCACCCATGCCTGAAGGTTTCTGATGGTATTTTTTATTGCCTAATTATATCCTTATGGAATGAAAAAATTGATGTATTTAGCAAGGGCTTTCTGTAACAGTACAGCCTGTTATGGTCTAGATGAGGAAATGGGAGATCCAAGCAGAAGGCTGTAGGTAGTCTTCAGAGGTACTCTCTAGGGACTGCTAATATTTAGGGACAAACCAGAGGCAAGGGCCAAAACATTAGAAATTTCCCTTCCAACAGTTTGTGCTTCCCTTCTGCTCACTTCTAAGTCACTCTTTATGCAGCTGCAGGGTTTTGGAGCTAATGGAGCTCACTCATGGTTGTCCACTGCACCTAGAAGCTGCCCAGGTCATGAACCCATTGATAGTTTGAAAATCACAGAATCACAGAATGGTAGAGGTGGTAAGGGACCTCTGAAGATCATCTAGTCCAACCCTCTTACTAGAGTAGGGTCACCTAGAGAAAATCACTCCTCAGGAACACATTCAGGCAGGATTTGCATGCCTCTAGAGAAGGAGACTCTACAACATTTCTGGGTTCACCCTCCAAGAGAAGATTTTTTTCTTTATGTTTAAGTGAAGCCTCCTGTGTTCAAGTTTGTGTCTATTGTCCCTTGTCCTGTGACTGGACACCACTGAGAAGAGTCTGACTCCATTCTGCTGACACTCAGGTTTTAGATATTGATAAGCATCCTGAATCAGATCTGCTTCAGTCAGTTTCCCATAAAGCACAGCTCTGAGTGGAAGTTTTACCACTGAGTTTGAAAACCTCAAGATCAGGTCCTGGCTAGGTCATTACAAGCCTTTAGCCAACCACCCTTAACTACATCAAATCTAATTGTCCTCCACATCCACTAAGAGGCTGCTCCAATGGCCCACCAGACACTGCTACTTTCCTGGAAACCCTATTAACTCCTCAAACAAAGCAATCCACAGGACTCAGTCTTGCAAACCTTTTGTGCAAATATTAAATAACAGGGAATAATTAGCAGGAATAATCCTTTTTTGCTTGACCCTGCTCTGCAATAAAGACCTTTGTGAGCAAATGCAAATGTTAATTTGAGGAGCAATTCATAATCTAGAGCTGCTAAACACATCAGCCTAAATACACTAATACTCTAATATCCTTATTTAGACAGGACTTAAGACAGATAAAAACAGGCACATAATCTGTCCCAAAGATTTGAGAGCATTCATCAGTCAAGTGTAGAAAGAAAAGGTGGCAAAAGGGGTGGTAAGGTGGTAAGGAAGGGAGCAACCTCTACCTGCAAGCACATCTGTGGATAGTGCAACCAGATCAGCTGGACTCTGTCCATGGAGATTTATTGTGTGCATTCTTTTCCTTCATCTGTTGCTTCTGGGGGTTGTGGTTTGGTTTGGTTTGGGGTTTTTTTGTTGATTTGTTGTTGTTTGGGGTTTTTTTGTTGTTGCTTGGGTTTGTTGGTTTGGGTGTTTGGTTTTTGTTTGGTGGGTTTCTTTTTGTTTGGTTGGTTTGGGTGTTTGGTTTTTGTTTGCGGTTTTTTTGTTTGGGTTTGTTGGTTTGGATGTTTGGGTTTTGTTTGGGGTTTTTTTTGTTTGGTTTGGGTGTTTGGTTTTTGTTTGTGGGTGTTCTTGTTTGGGTTTGTTGGTTTGGGTGTTTGGTTTTTGTTTGGGTTTTTTTTTCGTTTGGGTTTGTTGGTTTGGGTGTTTGGTTTTTGTTTGGGGTTTTTTTGTTGTTGTTTTTTTTTTTTCTGAGAGGAGCGAAAGGAAAGGACAAGCAAACCAACAGGCAGATAATTGTTCTGCACTGACAGTTTGTCAAGTGAAGGAAGCACAATTTCAGTGAAGAGATCTGCATTACCGTGGCTCTTCAGCAGAAGTCAGTTCTCTTCCTCCCAGATGGCATTGACATATAGCCTGAAGGGGCTATCAGGATACAAAGCTAAAGATGGTTAAAGACATTAAAAACTGCACAGTGTGAGCACCATCTAGACCAGGACCATCATCTAGGAGGAAGATACATCCTGACATATTGGGCAGAAGACAGACCTTCTACTGGTGTTATGTTGAGCTGTGGAACCAAAGGTATTTTTGAGATAGAGAAAAAAATAAAATACGTATTCCAGCTACTAACCATGTTTTTTCTAGTGGGGCTTTATTGACTCCTGAAAAACTACGACCAATAAATGTAATGATCTGCCTTCCTCTTTCTTTCTGGGTGAATGATAGCGCCTGCTGGGTGTTTATCACTGAGTGCAATGACTGGTTTGAGCTGTTCATGTCTAACTCCGCTTCCCGGCAAGCTATTGAATGCATCCTCTTCATCACAGGGCCACCAGTGTTTCCCAGATCCTGTCAAGATTTCTGTTAATAATGAATATTGCACTCAGAATAAGGTCGTAAATCTTGCCACAGGATGGAGGGAATTTGAATTTCTGCATTCCTTGAGTTTGGTGTCGCTAAGTCGCTGTAATTAACTTACACAGAGAAGGGGCTTAATACTCTTGCATCTTTTTAATAAGCTTTGCAGTGGGGGCAGCTGGAGGGATAGAGAACTGCAAAGAGAGGACTTCACCTGCTGGAAAATATCCTCAACATCCCCCAAAAGCAATGAAAATGTCAATACTATTGACACAACCCCTAATTAAAAATGACTGCCATAATCATGCATATGAGAGCCGTAGGACATTAGTTTGGATTAAACACAAACAAGGAGATGTGCTGCACGTGTTTTGCGAAGGCATGAGGGGCTGGCTGATGGTATCTTCTGCACACCCAAGCAAGAACAGAAGAAGGACACCTCAGCTGCTACGCACAGGCCGCTCCTTCGCTGCCCAGCCCCGAACAGCCACTGCCTGCACGGCCTGAGCAATTTGCAAGCAGAAGACAAAGCGTCTCCACGTCCACTTCTTTGGCTGAGGTTGAAGCAAACGTCCTCTGCTCTGTGTTTGAGGTGGCCAGACAGGCTGTGCGTGGCTGGGCGCGGCAGCTTGGCGGCTTCCTGCATTACCTCAGTTACTGCGGCAGCGCAGAGCTGTAGTAACACCCCAGCCTGGCATGTGGGGACATCCTTCTTTATCTCCCAAAGGATAACACCCTTCATTTTGGGGTGTTCAGCAAACAGACTTACCACAGGAAATAGCCTGTCAGTGCCCTGTGAAGATTATTTTCTGATGCAGTTGGATCGGACAGACTCCCTGTTCTAATGTTTGTCTGCTCTTACTATATTCTTGTGGCATGAAGGTACACCCAGGCATCTCAGCTGGCTGTAGGTAGTTGTCTTTTATTGTGCAACACCAAAAATAAGCAATTCAATGCTCCATGTAGTCCCAGGGCTGCAAGGTAGGATTGTACCACAGACCTGGGGTTGAGCACAGAAGCACCATCTGCTACAGGTGAGCTACTACGAGCTGCGTGAGTGATCATAAAATCATAGAATCAGTTAGGGTTCAAAGGGACCACAGGGATCATCTAGTTCCAATCCCCCTGCCATGGGTGGGGGGACACCTCATACTAGGTCAGACTGTCTAGAACCTCATCCAGCCTGACCTTAAACACCTCCAGGGATGATGAGGCTTCCACCACTTTCGTGGCCAAGCTGTTTCAGGGTCTCACCACCCTCATGGTGAAGAACTTCTTCCTAACATCCAGTCTGAATCTACCCATTTCCAGCTTAGTTCCAAGTGATAGAGGCAGAGCACGACCAATCTTTCTCTTGAAGGTGCAAGAGACAGAACGCCAAGGATTTCTTTTCAGTCTCCACGTGGGACAGGCATTTCACATCACTTAGCACCTCCTGTCGATAACATTTTGCTCCAGCTCTTTCTGCCCTCCCTCTCCTATAAATCATTTTTGCAGTGCATGACAGATAGCTTCTGCTTTCTCCTTTTCCCACTAAGGGATGGGGGAAAAAGAGTCAGAGGGAGAGATTTGAAACTATTTCCCAAATTATGCAAGTGTTCAGCTGTTAGCTGATATGCTGCCAGGGGTAAGAGGTGGCCCTGTGCTGCACTCACTCAGCAACAAATAATCAATTATCCTGCAGTCCTTTCTCAGAGTTGTGAAAGGAATTAATTCCTATTCCCCTTCAGTGAAGCAACTCCTTCTCCTGGGCCTGGGATCCTTTTCCTCAGACCTCTGTCGCCCCTTTGCTGAGGGACACTTGGTTGCTGAATAAGATGTTGTAGGACAATTAGCTGGTACTGTTTGCTGCCCAGAGCTGTGGGTGGAAGCATCTGTGTTCCCCCAAACACCTGCTCCAGTGACCACAACCGTCCTTTTCATTCTCTTTCACTCTGCAGATTGCCAAAGCTGCTGATTTTGTGCTGTTGTAGTTTTACTCAGAGAGTAGAGAAAAAAAGCTGTATCCCCTCAAGGGGTGGCTTAGGGGACTGGTCATGTCCTGCATTGAGTTGATCTGCCCATTGGCTTCAGCAAGGTGTGCTCTGAGTGCTGATAGCTGGGAAGTGGCTAATGAAGAATCTTTCCATTACAGGGATTCCTACAGAATTTAAGGGGAATTTCCAATTCTGAGCCCTCTTCTACCTTTTCTGTGCTAAAAGTCCTCTTTTGTGAAATTCCAGCTTGCTCCACGCTTTAGGAATGAATCACAGCAATGAAATACAAGTAGACTTTTGTCTAATACCATGGCAGCATTATTCCCAGGTGGACAGTAATCATAGCTAGTTTGTCCCATTTATCTTTGCAAGGGAGGTAGAGGCTTTTACACAAAGAAAAGAAGGGAGGAACATGTTGGCTCTTAAGTATTTAGGGGGGGAAGTGGATCACTTGAAAAATAAATGCATAATCCATCTTGTCATGGTGAGAGGCATGATCCAATGAGCCAAAAAAAAAAAAAAAAAAAAAAAAAAAAAAAAAAGCCTGGGAAGGACAAAACCTGGGACAATCCTTTGAGCTGGGATATGTCAGTCATAGAAAGAAGCAGAAAAAGAAAGGAAAATAATGAATAGGCCATTTGTGTCATAGGGCAATATTCAATGGCCATCATGTCTCAAGTCTGGTGATCCTGACCCCAAAACTACCATTGTAGAGGCTTAAGAGTTAGCTGTATTCTTTATTTTCAAGCAGATGATGGAGTGTGAAGCATTCAGGTTAAAAAAGGGATTTGGGAAAAACAGGGAATAGCCAGAAAGCAGCTAATTAGCTAATGCTGGGCAGAGAATGAGACCAGCTCCAGACCCTGTATCTCTTAAAAATGGGAGGAGAGCTGAACCTGGATCCAGAGCTTCTGCATCAGGGCTCAGCTTCATTGCCAGCAACTGCAGAGGATTTCTCTGGTGAACAGCCCAGTCTGACTTTGCAGATTTGCCATGGGCAAACACCCACCATGATGTCCACAGGAGCCTTGCCTGAAGCAGAGATGCTGGTGCTTGCTGAAGCCTCTCCATAGATCTGCCAGCAGACTTACTGCAAGACCCAGCTGATGGTCACTGCAGCCATGCTGCCAGGTCCCTGGGCTTGGAACAGGTTGGCAGGCTGCATGGTGCTGTTAGAAAGGATCTAGAAGGTATTTTGCCCCTTGTTTTAGACACCATCGGTCTCTGGAGCATTTCTGCTTGCATTTGTAGGTATTTTTTGCCCTTTGGAACAGGCAAGGTGAGGCTGGAAAAGCCCAGAGGTTTCCTACTTGTGCTGATGTTGATGGATAAAATTCCATGAGTTTACTGAGGAAGCAACATCTCCTATGAGTGAGGCTGCAGTTAAGCCTGGTGTAACACCCTCACTTCACTTTGAGGATGAACACTTCATTCTCAGCTGGATTGGAAGTGCTAAAGACTTCTGCATCTTGCCTTTTCTTCATTTTACAGCTTGGATTGTTACCTCCAGCATGGAGTGTGACACAGGAAATTTCTCTGAGGGCTGTTGGTAGGGTTTCAAGCATGAGCAAATTGATTCATGACTGGATTAATCTGATGCACCTTTTAAATGGAAAACTGACATAATTTTCCATCAGAGACCTGCTAATAAAGTGCATTTACTTGGTTAATCCATTTTTTTTTCCTGTACTAAGTGCTCTACATATAAAAATACCAAATCAATAGTCAAAGAGTATATAAAAATGAGACTGAGTGATCAGAAATCATATGTGAGTTACTTTCAGCTTCTCAAAGGACTCTGATCTCTGTTTCTGCTGCTGCAAGACCCATTCCCAAAGTCGCCCCAGGACAGCGAGGCTGCAGAACTGCAGGTGTCTCTGCAGGTCCCAGGGGAAAGAGGGTGTATTGAGCCACCTGCTTCCAGGACTCTCACAGCATCAGCTCTCCTGAAACCCTCCCTATTTTTAGAAACACCTAGTTTGAAGGTGCTGGGGTTTTCTTCTTTGTTAGGTTTTTATTCTTATTACTGGAGGAGGAGCTGAGTAGCCAGAATGTGGGTAAAAGACAAAGGCATCTTCCAGTAGGTTTGTGCAAGGAGGATGTCCCAGCCTGCCAGGGAATGGGCACAAACTCCCTTTTTCTATCTTTCAGCTGGAGTAGAACAGTGTTATTTCAGAGGAAATGCCTGCACAGCCTTCTATCTGCAAACACTGCAGCCATCACTCCATCGGTGCAACTCTCTCGTGTGAGCTAATTTAACAAGCGGTTGCTTTGCAGGCTGTGGAGAATTGCCTCTTACCTAATAATTCTGCTAATTTGCTTAACTTGTCCAGATTGCAAACGGCCCTACTCTGAACAAGCAGCTTTCTAAATGAACCCCCTGACAATTTCTTGACAAGAGGGGGAAGGAAAGGTGGCTGGCTTGGGAGGTTGATGTTCACAGTCTTTTATTTTTGACCTTTGGGCCAGCATTTCAGATTTGCTTGTTGGGAAAACGGCTTTCAGGAGGTATTTTCTTCAGGGATTTATGTTACCCTTTTGCTTGTAATTATTCTCACTTGATGCCTTCCATAAAGTAAAGATGCTTCTATTAGTGAGCTCTGGTCCTCTCAATTATCTTGCTAAAGTCTCTTTATTTGTGGCTATGAGCTACACCATCAGGACTGCCACCCTTGCAAAGCTCCTGGCTGTTGGCTACAGGCAGAGAAATAAGGGATGTATATGGGTAGTACAAATGTCTGGGCAATCCCAGAAAGAAATGAAAACTGCAGTAAAGGTAAATGTCAGACTATTTAAAGACAATGTTAACTATTGATTTTTTAGAGGAGACTACCTCTTCAAAGGATGGCAAGCATGCCTTCAGATACAGACGAGGCAACCTAGATGGATAGCAGAGAGAGGGAAGTGAACGAACTGGGAAGACAGAGGTTTTCCCAGAGAGCAAACTGAACCCTGTGTGAAGCTTCTGGGATTAAAGAGGTGGATCACTTCTTTCACAGTGTCCACCCTTCGACCCAGTTAAGCACCGTGCTTTTCCTAAGAAACAAAGGGCAAAGAAGCACTGATGAGCCATAAAGAGATAAGCAGCAAAGCACTCCTTCCGCTGGTGCCTTCCAGTGAAAAATGAACCCTCAAGCACACCCAGTGATTTGTTGTCTAAATGGCAAAGCTCACCCAAGTTCCTGATTTTGCTTCCAGCAGAGATGCTCATTGCTCATTCTCACACCCTTGAGCGACTCAGACTCATTACACACCGCTGTGTCTTCCCAGCACCTGGGGTGGGATCTGTGCTTTCTGCTAGCCTGGAGATTTGGGCTGACAAAGAGGAAGGGGCAAAACTATTGTTGTCTTTGTACCTACATCCAGGAACTTGTGGGAAATTATAACCAACTCAGTATTTTTTGTTATCCTTTAGTATCACAAGGTAGACTCTGATTTCATATAGTTTAAGAGAAAATTGAGCCTAGAATAAGAACTTTGTTCTTTTAGGAAATATATATGTAAGGGAAAGTACACATGTGTGTAAATATGCAAATATACATTTTATGTATATTAGAATGACAGACTGGTTTGGGTTGGAAGGGACCTTCAAAGGTCATTTAGTCCAATCCCCTCTGCAGTCAGCAGAGACATCTGCAACTAGAGCAGGTTCCTCAGGACTTCAAACAACCTGACCTGGAATTCTTCCAGGAATGGGGCATCTACCACATCTGTGGGCAACCTGGATATAGTTGTGTAGTATATATATATATATATATATATATATAAACAGTATCTTGTAGTATGCATACAGTGTATACATGCAGTCTCCTTATGGCTCATGTGATATCCCTTGCAAAGCACCCGGGAGCAGATATTGCTGGCCTCAGATGCTGCATCTGCAGGGAATTGTTCCTTTCAGGCTGTAGCACAGGGGCTGCTGTACATGGTGCTTTGGGAAAACGGCATGCTAAGAATTTAGTGAGGGGATTTAAAGGTCTTCCAGACCTGCATTTTCAAAAAGGGAAAGTTCTTATCTCGATGGGTGTTTTGGCACGGGAGGAACAAAGGATGTAATCCAGCCAAGTGTAATGTCATAGAGGGCAAATTAGTTTTGCATTGGGATACAAGGGTTTTTTGGTTTTTTTTGAGGCTTATTTGGGGTTTAACAGGAAAAAAATTACTATACACATCCACACAGCAAAGGAAATGGGTGATGCTGGGTGGCCACTGCTGACTTTGGCAGGATTTGAATGAGGTACATGAGGTGAACAGACCCTCCCAGAGCCCTGCGCTTCCCCTTTACAAGTCTTCTGGGTGGTTCGGTTCGATGATCCCCACAGGGTTTATAACCCCAACTCGCCTTTTTGGCAGCCAGCTCACATTGCAGAACCCCCCCAGTTCCTGGTAGATCCTAAACACAGTGCAATACGGTATTACTGCCTGGGGTAACTTCTGGTTTAGATGCATTATTTCAATAAGGAGGTCTTCAGACAGTGTTAAATGACAGATGATATAATTTTTGAATGCGATGTTCATCCGAATTTTATTTTCTGATGTTTTGACTCATTGACTTGATGTCTCTCTATTATGCACACACCTCTGGAGATGTTGCTGGCAATGATTATGCATAGCATTGAGTTAGTGAATAAAACCACTCCAGGAACTGCTTTACAGATCACAGTATCGTTTTCTCTGTAATTGTCCCACAAACGGTGGAAGTTATATGGAGAGAGCAGTGTGCTCTGACAGACTGCATATTTTTACAGCGTGCATCAGCTCTCACTTTGGCTTCTGAGACTTATTTCTGATGGTTCTTGGGGATTTAACTTTAAGACCAATGTATTTTAGTATCCATATACGCTCCACTGTTCATGTCATCCGGCAGCAACTGAGGATGAGCTGTCTCCTTAATATGGATGAGACACCAATTTATCTAAGTTATCACCTCCCAATCTCTCATTCGTCTCTGCTGTTAACTGCTGTGTTTCTGACATCCATACTACCAGCAACTTCTTCTCCTTCAATTGAAACCATAAGTAATTTTTGGCTGGAAGTTCTTGTTATGTATATAATGGCTTCTTCATCTCCCAGCTGGAATTCAACCATCAGGTGACTGAATCAGGCTCCGGACACCGCATTTTAAACCCATAACACTGCATAGACCCACGCAGCACACTAAATCAAAAGTCGGGGTGTCTTTCTACCAGCTGAAAATATATGACCAAATTAACATGTCCCAGGCTGACTTTGAACAGCTCTGCAGCCCTGGTTGTGTACAGCCCAAGCATCTGACTGCAAAGTCAGCAATTCTTTCTCCCTTCCTGATGCATTCCCAAACCACCGAAACTTAGCCCCTGCTCCTGGTATTCTCTTTATAGAAGGTCCCGGCGGTGTTATGTATCAAATAAAGGTCTCATTACTTAGTTTCTGGTTCCTTCATGCCATTGCTCTCATTAATCATCCTGGTTTTCAAGCCAGTGCTACAAGTCCTTACAACTGTCTCTCTCTCTCTCCACCCCTCAGTATGAGGTTCCCTCCCCTGCCCCTTGGTGTTGTGCATGCCATGGGGAGCACTGACCCAGAGGGGACCACTACTGCTGGCTAGGCCAGTGCTGGGTGCCAGGGGATCTCTTGGCTGTGAGCTCTAAGTCTGAGTTTTAATGCAGAGAAGTGGTCTCCCCTTTATGCCAAGCCTCATCTTGGAGTGCCCAGAGATGCTCCGGCTGATAAATATCCCAATGTTGTTGGCTTTGTGCCTTGTAGCACCTCTTGGTTCAGGCCCTCTTGCACACAAAGGGGAAAACTCCTTGGCTGTGCTCCAAATCTGTTAATTTAATCCCTATTATCCATTAAAACAAAACCAAACCAAACCAAAACAAAAAGAAATAAAATAAAGAAGTTGTGAATGGGGACAGGGAATCTGCATCATCTCCTTGTCTTCCATTCCAATTTCCATTTGATTTTATTTCCAGGTAGCTCCAAGATCTGGCAAAGAAATGACTTGGAAGTGTCCCTCTCAACCTTTCCCCTTGGACTGTAGCTCACCTGTTCCAGCTCTGCTCCCAGAGCCCTGCCCTCTCCCCACAGCACCACTCCTCTTTGCAGTGCTGATTTCCAGGCAGTTGCTAATTTCTTTGGGTAATATATTTTTTGGTAGCACAAATGACTCAAAGCAGTGGAATGTGTTTCTCTTTGTGCTGAGGACAAAATGTGGAAAGGCAGAAGAGCAAGAGGAGAGCAGATCCTACTTCAGCTGCAGGAATTCACCAGATTAGAGGGTTTATCCATTTTAATTACACTTGGAATTCATATATAACTCTGTGTGTGTGTATACACACACATACACACACATACACACGAATTTATATAATGACACACAATTAATTTAGATTTGGGCATTTCAAACCAGGTAGTTAAAATAGTTCAGTGCTGATTAATCACTTACTAAATAAATTATCAGCAACATCACTGTTAGCATTATGTTTATTGCTACAATTTAGAGAAATTAAGGCAGTTCACTTACATTAAATTAAACATGAAAGCACAGATGTAATGTACCCCAGACAATATCTATTTACTTGGAGAACAAATGTGATGTGTGCATTACAGTACATTTGCTGGGTCATACATCTTGGATGGCCTCTTCATGTCACCACCAGAAACCTAATACCAACACACAGACGATTCCCATCTCTTTCTGTGGATATAAAAATAGGATCTGCTGGACTTTAGCCCTGGCTCTGCACTGCAGCATACTCCAGGCAGCTCTGGCTGCTCTGCAGATGCTAAAGGTAGCTCAGATCCATGTGGACTAGAGAGTGGATCTGCAGCATTGCAGCGCTGGACCTGGAGAGGGGGAAGTTAATGGGAGGGTAAAGAGCCAGAGCAAATGTGTTCAGTTTTGGATCCCTCACTAGAAAAAGGACTTTGAGGTGCTGGAGTGTGTCCAGAGAAGAGCAACCAAGCTGGTGAGAGGCTTTGAACGTAAGTCTTATGAGGAATAGCTGAGGAAAGTGGAGTTGTTTATCCTTCAGAAGAGGAGGCTAAGGGGACACCTCATCATCCTCTACAACTACCTACAAGGAGGCTGGAGTGAGGTGGGAGTTGGTCTCTCCTCACCTGCGACAAGTGACAGGGCAAGAGGAAAGAGCCTCGGCTTGTGCCAGGGAAGGTTCAGGTTGGACATCAGGAATATTTTCTTCACAGAAAGGGTAATCAAGCATTGGAACAGACTGCCCAGCAGGGTGGTGGAGTCACCATCCCAGGAGGCATTTGAAAGATATGTGACCCATGCTGCTGAGGGACATGATTTAGAGGTAGTTGTTTAGCAGTGTGCTGGAACTGTGAGCTCAAGGTGAGTGGTTGGACTTGATGATCTCCAAGGTTTCTTCCAACCTCTACAGTTCTATGACTCTGTGATTCTGTCAAGTGCAACCCCACCAGAAAAAAAAAAAAAAAAAA
>VWZE01008228.1:1409995-1424037 GCA_013396675.1 Eubucco bourcierii
GAAGCCTTCTCTTCTGCAGGCTGCAGAGCCCCAACTCTCTCAGCCTGTCCTCATAGCAGAGCTGCTGCAGCCCTCTGAGCATCTTCGTGGCCTCCTCTGGACCCACTCCAATACTTCCATGTCCTTCCTGAGCTGAGAGGGCTCCAGAACTGCACACAGGACTCCAGGTGGGGTCTGAGGAGAGCAGAGTAAAGAGGTCAAGAGTAATGACACTTAAATTCTAGGAGTTCAGAAAGAGCTGATCTGAGACAATCTGGATTATTTTCCTTGCAATTAATGCAAACCACAAAAGCTGAACACTCTGTCCCAGGATGGTAGCAATTCTTTCTCCCTTGGGACTAGATTGGAGATGCCTGAGAAGCCCTTGCTAGCAATGAGGCATGTTCTTGGCAGAAGCATTTCTGTGAAGGTATTTGCATCTCCTTGAGTTGGTGCCACTGTCTGTGGTTTGGTTGTGATTCGGAAGTGATGAGCCTTGGATTTTGTCCCTGCTTTTGTAGTGGTTTAGATGAAAATCCCACGTGGCTGGTGTGCAAGTTGTGTGGGAATGTGGTGATGCTATGAGGAGCTGCAGGGAGAGGCAGAGCTCTCTGTTGCCTGCAGACACAGGGGTGGAAGGAAGAACAAAGAGAAGATCATAGGAAAGATAATGAGATTAAAAAGATAATTAAGGCTGCTGGTTCCCAAACACCACAGTGCTCGTAGTTGGGCTGGCAAGCCCAGAGGAAAGCCAAGTAAAGCTGGAAACTGAGATGAGGCTGTAAATCTGGAAATGCTGATGCAGGGAGGGTTCTCAGCACCTCCAAGCCGCAGGGCTGGTCTCCCTCTCTCTCCAGGCATAAGATATGCAGAGATTCTCATGCTCTGGGAGGTATTCACGGCATTGATCTACCAACCTTCACCTCCACCAGCAGATCCTGGCATCTTGACGAAGCATTTCTGTTTGAAACTAAGCTGAGCTGAGGAGATGGGTGGAGAATAGCAATGAGCAAGGACAGACTGGCATCTAAAAAATGTGGAAGAAGTGTGGTAGCCCATGAAGAGAAGTCTGGGAAAGGGTTGGGGATGGAGTAAGACCTGAAGGATAAGCACTGAGAGGGGAACAGGTTTCCCAAAGGCAGCAGGTGACAGCTCCTTCTTGGGGAATTCCTTTCCATGCCAGTGCCAGGAGAACCCTTTGGTTCCTGTGCTGATGGCAGGTCAGGGGAAGGAAAGCTCTCTTCCATCTTTTTTTCTGGGCATTAAGGCTCTTGAGTTTCCCCTTGCAAAGCTGATGATGTCACATCCACCACTCAGGCAAGCAAAGGTCTCTTGGTGGACTCCAATACAGTAACTGTGCTGGGAAGAGAGAAATACCAATCCAGACCATGAATCTCCAACCAAATCTCCAGCAGCAAAAGCAATCCCAGCTGCCTCAGATGGGATTTTCACCCAAACTGAGACCTCAGGAGTTAGTCTACAATGTCCTCCCACCCCTTCCATACCTGCATACACAAATCACTGCACACACACAGAGGCTGTCTTTGGGGCTGTACTTCTTCATGCTAGAGTCACAGAGCTGTACCAATTTAAACCACCTTTTGCCTTTTCAAGTTTACAGGGTTTGGGGTTTGTTTTTTTTTGCTTGCCCCAGAGTGCAGGTTGAATAATTAGAGCAAGTGGTTCCATTTCTCAAAATAAAACTGGGATTTAGAAGTGTCAGAGGATGTCTTCAACGCTGGAAGGGAAAGATAATTGACATTCCATTTGGGAGACCTCTTCAAAAATTTGGGCTTTGGCTTTATTGTCAGTGGTGCAGTTCAGGCAAGGAATATGATAATCCTTGCAAGCAAGCAAACAACACAACCAAAACCAACCAAAGCTGAACTCCGTTGTGTGTCTGACAGCAGAAAGGCACTGGCCATGACCTGGATGATCATTATAACACCCAAAAAAAAAAAAATCTAATAAAATTCTTCTAAATGGGGCTGGAAGCTCCCTTCAGCAAACCCAGAACCCTATAGATGAAGCCCAGCTGGGGTGCTCAGGGGTGATGTGATTGTCTGAGGTATGGCTGCTCCAGGGCTTCCCAAAATGCCGCAGTGAAGCGCTGCTGCCCGCAGTGGCGCGGGGCTGACGAACTGCAGGCTCCCCTGGGCTTGCCAGGATTTCCAGGGAAGCAATGGAGAGAATTCGTGTGGCATCCCACACCCCACTGTGGTGAGAGGAGAGCCTGTCTGCTCCCCAGCCCACATGCCACAGATAACTAAATATCTGTATATATAAGACATATATATATATATATATAAAATGCACCCACACTGCTGCTAGTGCAGGATATCTGTGCTGGGTGCACGCCACAGCCTGCATTAACCCTTGCCAGAGTCACCCCTCCTCTTGCAACAAACTCTGCATTAAATGCTGCTTTTAGGAGATGAGTTGGCATCAGCCTCTCAGCAACTCCTGCTTAAAGGGCAGCTCTGTTGTCCTTGCTGTTGGGATATTTCCAAAAGGGAATAAATTGTTATCCCTTATCCCACACACCCTGTTACAAGCTGCTTAGCCATGAGATGAGCACCTACTGTTGGCACTTGTACCAGGGCTTTGCAGTACCCAGCCATCCAGCCTTCATGGGTTAGGGTGTTCTTGCTCCCAGTTGGGGTTGAAGGAAAAATCTCAGCTACTGCTCATTCATCTGGATTTACAGAGCATTTACAGTGCCCTCAGGAGCAAATTACTGTAAAATGAGTAATATTTTTAAAAAATAAAAATAAAAAAACCGTTTTGAAATCCAAATGAAAGTGGAGCAGCTCGCCACAGCACAACCCCAGCACCCCCACTGCATCTGCTGCTCCATCTCCACAGTGCTGGGGGGCCAAGAGGAGTTTGCTGGATGTCAGGATGCAGTGACCTTGGGACAAGGTGGGTAGGGGGTGGTTCTGGGGGCTGTGAGACCTCATAGCAACCTCAGGTCCCCCTTTCCCACCAGCAAAGGGTCTGGGGAGAGTTTTCCAGTGAGCCCCTTCAGCTGTTCATTTACTGGGGGCAGAGAGGAACCTCCTCCCTCACCTGCTTCAAAGGTGCTGCTCCCCAGCCTGGGCTGCACAAGCCTTTGGCATTGCCACATCTTTACTACTCACGACCTGGTGCAGCACACACCTCCTTCCTGCCCACCATTTCTCTCTTCCCATTCAGGGATTTTGTAAAAGACTGTCTCTGAATCTCCCTGTGTTGTATCTCTGTTTCCAAATTGTGGTTGGGTGTCTTGCAGTTTAACAGCCTCCGAGAGCTCGGCAGCTATGCTGCATCTAAATAGCTGATTTTTTCAGGCTCTGATTCAGGTCTTGCCTCCAGTGATATCAGCCTGGCTGCTGTGGTGGGAACATGGTGTGAAATGATTTGAAGTGAAGGACAAAACCACTTGGGAGCACCAGATGCAGCATGGGGAAGGGGCTGGCAGGCTGCACCTTGGCTCTGTTCCACCTGTGCTGCCCTGGGCATCAAGGTCCCTGGGCCTCTTGTTGCTGGCCATCTAAATTTGGTGCAATGTCTGCCCTCCTGGGCTGTCAAGCTTCTGCCTGAGAAGTGATGAACCTGGCTCAGCCCTGGTGGTGTTATGGACACCTCACTTTGCCTCCAGCTCAAATGCCAAGGTGCTGCCGTGGCAGCGTGCCCATACCCCTAAAGGTTTTTTCCGTGCTCCAGAGGCACCCATGCACCTGCGGTAGCCCTGTGCACCATCCCCTTGGCCTGAGGACATGAAGCACTAAGAACTGGCTGGGCAGCTAAATTCTTCCCCATGTGGGGCTGAGCAAGGGAGAGTGGACAGAGAGGTTGTCCATAGTTATCACAGAATCATTTAAGATCATCAAGTCCAAACACCAACCCAGCACTCTGAGATCACCACTAAAACATATCCCTCAGCATTTCCCTGTGCAGCCTTTCCCAGGGCTTGAGAACCCTTTCAGGGAAGAAACTTTTCCTAATCTCCAATCCAAATCTCCCCTGGTGCAACATGAGGCCCTTTCCTCTTCTCCTGTTGCTTGTTCCTTGGAAGAAAGGACTGCCACTCACCTGTCTAACTTCTTTTGAGGGAATTCTAGTGAGACAGAATTCCCTCCTGAGCCTCCTTTTCTCCAGGCTAAGCAGCTTCAGTTCTCCCAAAAGCTCCTCAGAAGACTGTGCTACAGACTCACTGTCGAGGAGCAGATTGTACCCTGATGCTTTACCCTGACCTGAGAAGGATTTCTCTGCACAAGACCCAGAGGAGAGCAGGAGCCCAGCGCTTCAGATGCAGTTGATCCCCACAGCCCTGCACACACCTGGGGAGAGGCTGCATCTCTATTCTCCAGCTGCTGCTGTAGCTCCAGGTGTGTTTTGGGAATGCAATGAAATTATTAAGTTTTGAAAGAGCCCAAGGCATTTAATTCCTGATTATCTGCAAGTCACTCATCCCATGGAAAAGTGTCTGCAGGAAGCCAGGCATGGTGCAGGGTGGCTCCAGCAACATTTGGCTCAAAAAGCAATGATTGTTTTGAGACCTTCAGCAAGCTGCAGGCACCATGACCTGTTTCTGGTTGTGTGAGGAAAGGTCTGATCCAGCAGGATGAACCTTGCAAACTTCAGTGGGAGTGGTGCTGCAGAGTTGGGCTATGGCAGCCAGAGAAGAAGCAAAGCCTCTGTTGGGACAAATTCTTCACTATGAGGGTGGTGCAGTACTGGAACAAGTTGCCCAGAGAAGTGGTTGAGGCCCCTTCCCTGGAGACATTCGAGGCCCAGACCATTTTATGATCATCCAAGCACAACTTCCAGGCTGGGTGGTGAATGACTGAGGGCAGCCCTGAGGAAAAGGACCTGGGGGTCTGGGGTGATGAAAAACTCAACCTGTGGCTGCAGTGTGAGTGCAGCACAGACAGCAACTGTGTGCTGGGCTGCAGCAAGAGCAGTGTGGGCAGCAGGGCAAGGGAGGGGATTCTGCCCTTTGCTCTGCTCTCCTCAGACCCCACCTGGAGTCCTGTGTGCAGTTCTGGAGCCTTCTGCACAGGAAGGACATGGAAGTATTGGAGTGGGTCCAGAGGAGGCCACAAAGTTGCTCAGAGGGCTGGAGCAGCTCTGCCATGAGGACAGGCTGAGAGAGTTGGGGCTCTGCAGCCTGGAGAAGAGAAGGCTTCCAGGAGACCTTAGAGTACCCTGCCAGTATCTGAAGAGGCCTACAGGAAGGCTGGGGAGGGACTGCTGACAAGGTCTTGCAATGCCAGGACAAGGGGCAATGGGTTTAAACTGGCAGAGGGGAGATTGAAACTGGATGTTAGGAAGAAGTTCTTTCCAGTGAGAGTGGTGAGACACTGGCACAGGTTGCCCAGGGAGGTTGTGGCTGCTCCCTCCCTGGAGGTTTTCAAGGCCAGGTTGGAGGAGGCCTTGAGTGACCAGTACTAGTTGGAGGTGTCCCTGCCTATGGCAGGGGGGTGGAACTAGATGATCCTTGAGGTCCCTTCCAACCGTACCATTCTGTGATTCAATGATTCTACGATTCTATGACAGTGCTGCACAAACCTGTGGTGCACAGTGAGGACATGCATCAGCACCCCTGCCCGTGGAGCCACTGAGGCTGTCACCAAAGGCCATGGTGGCTGTGCTGGCCAGGGGTCTGCCTACCACATTCTCACACATAATTCCTGACCTTGAGTCGCAAGTATAATTCTTTCTGCCACGTCTGACATTTAGCTGTACAGCGATCCCTGCCAGGAAATTGCCATCATTTCAGTTCTGCTCCCAGCTACTGTTCTGATTTATATTTTTGTTTTTATCCAATTTTTCTGACTTGTTTTGGTAGGGTGGACAAAATGTTCTCACTCAAGACAGATGACAGTTTGCCGATAAGAGGAGCAACTTATCACACACAGCTCCGATCCTTTCTCAAATGCTTAGTCTGTTGGAACAGCTTTAAAGTCTAATGTGATATTGTAGGTTAGCCCCAAATCTGCTTTCCCTCCTGTATTTCATACTTTATGGCTCTGAGCATCAGTCCTGTTAAAACAAAACACTTCAATCTTCTTCAGATCATCCATGCTTTTCTTCCCCTTTTTTTTTTTTTCTTTTTCCTTCCCCCTCCTCTTAATTTAACTCTTTTAAAACTTCTTTTGCCATGGCAAATAAAATAAACATCGTAGATGAGTGACCTCTTGGAAGCTTGGTGTCCTTGAGTCTAACTTTAGAAATCATTTGTCACAGGCACTGAAATGTGCACTGCAATCAGAATTAGCTGCCAGAATATTTTTTTTTTCCCAGACAATTATATTGTAATTTGAGTGGCATTCTTGATAATAGTTCATGTTCTCCTGCTTTCTCCTCATGCCCCAGCAAACTCTGCAGTAAGAAAGAAAACTTCTGTCCTATTCTGGTTGAAATTTTTTTTTTAATTATTGTTATTTATCATACAGAAAATAAATGAGAGGGGAAAGGAGTGAAGGAAGTTGAACAGCTTTGAACCCTGGAGATAAGCCCAGTAGGCTAAGAGGGTATTATACAGCTGGGTTTAGTTCAGCAAAACCAGGACATTCTACCAGAATCGGGTGAATAATTTACAATTAGCAATTTGGGACAGAAAAAAAATCAGGTTATTTCAAAACTTGCAGTCTTCCTGAGTGAAATGCCCTCTTCTGCTCATCATTTGCACACCAGCAAAGCACAATGTGCTCTGAGCAGGTGCTTTCACTGCTTGAAATTGTAGATTCTGTCAGTGCACACCAGATAGCTCCTGAAATCCTTTTGGGAGCTCCTGCTCTCATCCAGAGGGATTTTGGGTGGGTACCTGTTATATCAGGGTGCATGGGAAAGGGGAAGCACATTCCTGGTTGCTGGATTTGGATCCTGGGTGAGAACTAGACAGGGAACTCAACTGTCTTGAAATATTTATGGGGAAAAGCCTCTTTATCTGGATCATTAAAAGAGAGACAGAGGAAGGGTTAGTGCCCTCAAACTAAGAATGCTGAAGGATACCACATGTCATTGCTCAGGGGTCAGGTCTCTAGGGGAATTTTTGGCAATCCAAAACCTTGAGAGATCTTTTGGGGGCTCAAAATACAGCTGCCACCTTCCCTTTCTAATGGCATGCCTACAAACACCTCTGGTACGGATCTGGAAGGAAGGTGTTGGGTGAAAAGCAGAACTGCCTGGGCTCCACTTACCGCAGAGTGTCAGGGGAGGGCTCGTTCATCAGACGTGCTGGAGCATCGCTCCTAGATGCCGCCGCAAAGCGGCTGCACCTGAGCAGCAGGAACCTCGCCCGGAGGGGATTTGACAGCTGCAGCCTGGCCGGTGCGGAGCTGGGCTGAGCATCGCTGCTCGGATCCTGCCAGCGCGGGGGACAGCAGCAGCTGCGGCCGGCAGCCGCCCTGCTAACCTCTCCCAAGGTCAAATCCCCCCAAGCAGCACGAAGGAGCCTCCGGGGACTCCTAAGACTAACGAAGTGTGAAATTCAGGTCTAAACACATGTACAGGCAACAAGGTGCCTCTTTCACACCCAGTTGTTACCTGAAAATAGGGCACGTGGAGTCTCCTAAGGGCACAACCTTCATTTTCCCTCGGCTTGAACCCCCCTCCCCAGCACTGGCAGCTCCCCCTGTCACTTCTCAACCCCTGTGTGTGCAGAGGCAATCGAAGGAGACACGGTCACATCTCCCTGTGATGGAGTGATCCTCCCTCCAGTAAATAAATGTCCATGTGTCTACTTCTCCCTTGTATCTGAAGAGGAGGTACCCTGTGCTCTGCTCTTTCAATTTGTCATCCTCCTGGACAGAAAACATGATAGGAAAAGCCTAAAAATTAAAAAAAGACAGAGTGAGCAGCCACACTTTGCACCCTTTTCAGCACAATTCACCCCATTCTTTCCCTTCCTCTGCCTTTTTTAATTTTAAAGCTTCCTCTGAATGTAGGTCCCAGGTCAGCAAGGCATTAAGGCACTCCTGAAGTATCTCGGCCTGAAACCATATCCCACAGCAAGGCCACTTAATCACCTCTTGCATCTTCAACTACAGACACAGTATTTTATCTGGGATCCAGAGTGTGTCTATAAATATCAGCCCATCTCACAGCCAGGCAAGTGCTCAGTCCATTACAGAAATGGGTAATCTAAATCATGGAGCTGGCTGGGACTCACCCATGGTTAATCTTTATAATAAGAGGGAGCTGGACCAAAATCTGCCTATAGCTAAGAGAGCAGGTCCAGAGGGCATATACAATGCAAACATCATGGAAGGCTAATCCCACAAAGGTATCCAGAATAACCTGAGATTCTCTTGCAGTCCTGTGAGGCACCTTGGGACAGAGGTAGCTTTGCGGATGCACAGCGATGGCTTCTTAGGAAGTGTGCAGGTAAAGGACACTTCTTGAAGGGAGCCATCAGAAGATAAGATGAGCAAAAACCTATTTCTCAGCTCTTTTTCTGATGGAGGAGGTTGGATGGGTGACCACAGTGAAGAGAAAGTGAGAAATCTGTTTGCTATTGCACTACTTCTAGATCATGGGTGAAGAGCTCATGGAATTCATCTGTTTAGGTACAAAACTTTGTGGGATTTCCAACCCTTTGATTTTTGCCAGCATTTGGTTCCTTTTTGCTATCCTAAATGCATCATTTTTTTTTTAAGGCAGAGAGGGCAAACCTGTACAAACATCCCAAAAAAAAAACCTTTTGTGGAGTGGAGTGGGCTGTGGTTTGGGCTGGAAGAGGAGCTCTGCCTTCTTCCTCCTGTACAACCTAAGCTCCCTCTGCAAACCTCAGGGCAGATGCTCACCTGAAAGACTGTTTCCAGGAACATGATGCCATAGGTGACAGTGATATCAGGGAGGATGTCAGGCCATGGGGTGTAATGTGCTGCTCTGTGTGTTGTTAAGCCTCATTTGATGTGGTTGGGAAGCAAAAGCATTCAAACTCATTGCTGTTCTATTAGAGAAAGGGAAAAAGGTTGAATAAAATAACTAATTTCAAGACAATTTGCCAGGGATTTTGGATATGATCAAGACATCTGCAAAAAGTGGGAATAGTTGCAAAAATCTAACATGGAAAAATATCACAGAATATACTAAACATCAACAAAGTGAGACCAAAGTGTGGTGATTTCAAGCCATTTGGTTTGTCTACAGATGGTAAACTGCCCCACTCCCATCTGCCCAGCCCAGAAACTGGTGAGTTTGATGGATTTTTGGTCAAGTCTCAGAGGGATATTGCTGCACAAGTTGATGGCTCCTTGGCAAAGATTTCATCCTGGGGGCTGGCACATACTGGATGTGATCCTCCTCTGTGATCAGCAACCACATGGACCTGGCACAGGCCCTGTTGCTCTTTTTGTGTTCCAAATGTCTTTGGGGCAGTGTGAAGAGAGTGAGGGTGAGCTCCTCAGTTCAAGAGGGACAGGGATCTGCTCAAGACACATCAGCGAAGGGCTGTGAGGATGATTAGGGGAGTGGAACACTGCCTGATAAGGAGAGGCTGAGAGACCTGGGGCTGCTTAGTCTGGAGAAGAGAAGACTGAGAGGGGACCTAATAAATATTTGAGAACTGGGGATCAGGAGTGGGGGACAGGCTCTGCTCACTGCTCCCTAGGATAGGACAAGGAGCAACGGATGGAAGCTGCAGCACAGGAGGTTCCACCTCAACACAAGGGGGAATTTCTTCACTGCAAGGGTCACAGAGCACTGGAACAGACTCCTCAGAGAGGTTGTGGAGTCTCCTTCTCTGGAGCCTTTCAAGATCCATCTGGATGTGTTCCTGTGTGCCCTGAGCTAGATTGTCTGGTCCTACTCTGGCAGAGGGGTTGGACTGGATGATCTCTTTGGGTCCCTTCCAACCCCTGACATCCTGTGATCCTGTGATCCTGTGGGAAAGGTCCCCTTCCTGTGGGACAAAGAGCACCAAGGACCCTCCAACCAGGCAGGTAAATTTCAAACGCACCACACGAAGGCAGCCACATCCCATAAAGTGCTGGCTACTCTTAGGAGCAAAATGGAGATTTCTCCTGCTAATTATAAAAATGGCAAGCAAAGCCCTGCACGGTATGATGATTTCTTACATTAAACAAATTTTATGGCAGAGGAGACTTTTAGTGGCACTATTTGCAGACCTGGCCTTTCGCCAGCTCGCTGTCATTAAATCTGCCGATCTTAAGTATCAGCTGCACTTATTCAAAGGGGCTATAAATAACCCCCTGAAGCCTATTAAAGGAGCCAGCTTCCTCGAGCTGTTTGTCAAGCCCCTGGACAGATTGACATGGCCAGTGTTGGGGTGACTCTGGTTGGTGCTGAGAATGGGCAGCACATCTTGGGAAGGGTCTTCAGGCGCTCACAGATTTACCTTCCACACTGCGAGGTACATGAGGCTTTTTGGGGAGAAGGAAACCTCAGTTCATGCTGGTAACAAATAGAACTCTTTCTGTTAGGGCTGGATGGGTCATAAAATCAGAAAATCATAGAATTGTCCTGGCTTGGAAAAATCTCTAAGATCATCGAGTCCAACCATCAGCCACAATGGCCATTGAACCATGGCCCCTGGTGCCATGTCCACATGTTTCTTGAACACCTCTAGGGATGGGGACTCCACCACCTCCCTGTGCAGCTTGTTCCAATGCCTGACCACCCTTGCAGGAGAGAAATTTTGCCTCATATCCAACCTAAACTTCCCCTGGTACATCTTTATGACATCTCTTTCTGTCATTTGATACTAGGGACGAGAGACCAATCCCCACCTTGCTACAATCTCCTTTCAGGTAGCTGTAGAGAGCAATGAGGTCTGCCCTCAGCCTTCTCTTCTCCACACTACACAAACACCACCCTCAGCTACTCCTCATAATACTTGTTATTTAGACTGTGTCCAGTTCTGGGACCCTCAATTCAAGAGAGATCTTGAGGTGCTGGAACATGTCCAGAGAAGGGCAGCAAGGCTGGTGAGGGCCCTGGAGCACAGCCCTGTGAGGAGAGGTTGAGTGAGCTGAGGGTGTGCAGCCTGCAGAAGAGGAGGCTCAGGGCAGACCTCATTGCTCTCTGCAGCTACCTGAAGGGAGGTTGTAGCCAACTGGGGTTGGGCTCTTCTGCCAGGCACCCAGCAACAGAGGGAGGGGACACAGCCTCAAGCTGTGCCAGGGGAGGTCTAGGCTGGATGCTAGAAGGACGTTCTTGACAGAGAGAGTGATTGACATTGGAACGGGCTGCCCAGGGAGGTGTTGGAGTCATCAACCCTGGAGGAGTTCAAGCAAAACCTGGATGGGGCACTTAGTGCCATGGTCTGGTTGATTGGCTAGGGCTGGGTGCTAGGTTGGACTGGATGAGATTGGCTGATTCTATTTTTCTATGACTCTTCACCAGTCCTTAACCACATGTCTGAAACTTGCAAGTGTTTAATCTTTCCATGGTTGCAAGGGTTAAAAAGGAACAGCAGAGTGGGGAGAGGGTAAGAAATGGAACCAGGATATTTTATAAGGCAAGGAGGTGTTTCAATGTAAAATATGGAGAAGTCACCACTCCCAGGACGTTTATGTGCCATCAGTCACACTCACACTCAGGACTGTCACCGCTCTAGCTCTCCTCTGGCATTTACCTGCTAAAAAACTGTCAAGCCCACAGGCTACGAGTGCCCCACCACCACCCTGAGATGCCCAAAGGTCGCAAGCAGGATGCTCCAGGATGCAGCAGCCGCTCTTTGTGTCGCTGGTGCAGCCCCTATGAAAAATGGCTGGCAGCACTAATGTGTGCTTAATGACCCATGGCTCAGAAATGACTAAGATGCAGGAATTAAATTTACAATCAACTTCCTCTTTTTTTTTTTTTTTGTTTTTTTCCCCCCTCCCTCTCTGAAACCTTGATACCAAACTTTCTTAATCAGAAAAGTCCATGCAAGTAGCTCTTTGCTCCCAGGTGACTGCAGGCAGCCGCAGTCCTGAAGCTGGGTGTTGTCACCGTGCCAGGCGTGACACGGGGCTGCTTCAGCAGCAGCAGGGGAAATTGATGACACAATCTCAGGAGAGCTCACTAGTTGATGCCAGGTTTATTTTTGTAAGTGCAAACTAATGAAATTTAGAGGTTTTAATAAAAAAAAAAAAAAAAGGGGGGGGGGGGGGGGGGGGGGGAAGAAAAAAAAGAAAGGATTAAAAATAAAAAAAGAAGAAAGAAAAAGAAGCTACAATTTCAAAATGAGATTCAGAACAAACCCTGTACCAATCACATTAAGGGAAAAAAAAAAAAATCAGCTTAGGCTTTTTCCCAGAACAGCTCCCTCAATTTTTTTTATTTTTTTTTCTTTTGGAAAAGGCAAGGAGCTCCAGTTTGTCCCAGTAAAGCTCCCTGCACTGGAAAAGTGATGGAGCAGCACAGTGAGCAAGGAGGGGGCTGTGCAGTCTCCCTGTGGGTACCACACTGCCTGTCTGTCCTGGGATCAAACAGGTGGAAAGCAGCACAAGGGGTTTGGGATGATGCTTGACCCCCCAGCAACTGACCTCTTCCCAGAGACCATTTATCCCTTTCTCATTCTGCCATCACTCAGCCGAGTGGGCACCTCACCCGTCGTGGTCTGAATTTTAAACAGTAGCAAAGAAATCATTGTAAAGGAAAGCAAAAGGGAAGGGAAAGCAACCACAAATCCACCACAGAGGCATCCCAGAAAATGAAGGTGAATATCCAGGAGTGCTGCTCAAAGGAAAAGACAACCTTGAACATTTCCCAACAGGAAGGATGCATAATTTAGAGCAAGCTGAAGGCATTTTGTAGTTTGTTTATTTTACAGACTTCCTGCTCTCTTCTCTTGTACTTCTCCACTTCTCTACTCACAGATTTGCCCCTAAATGCTCCACTGTGTTGGAGAAGATGGAGAAGATGTTTTCAGGAGCAGGGACAGGCATATCCCCAATCACCAAGCCCAACAAAGGCTAGATGTGGAGAATTGCTGTGGTTTGCTTTTGCTCTGAAACAGCAATTCCACAACCATCATAGGTTAATGTGCACCAAAGGAAATCACCCAGACAGGGATTTTCACCCAGCCTTTTCAAACTCCTCAGAAGTATCTAGTTCAGCCCTTCCCTCCAAACTCTTTAGGACCTGCAAAACAGAGTTGGTTGTTTTTTCTCTTGCTTTCCAATAGAATCAGTTAAAATGCATGCAAGCATGTCAGGCAGTCAGCACAGCTTGGCCTGAGCTGGATTCAAGCCAACACAACCTTGAAGTACATGCCAAAGGCAGGAGATGAGGAGGTGAGAGGAATCCTTCAGATCTCAAGCCACAGGTGCAAGTTCCCTAAGCACCGTTTGCCCTCTCTTGGCTTAACTCCTCCATCACTGAGGTTTGCAAAAGCCCTGGATATCTCCTTGCAAAAGGCATGTGAGATAATTCTCCAGATGGGATGTTTTAGAGGCAGCCCAGTAAAAAACTCTTAGAATCATAGAATCATAAGGTTGGATGGGACCTCAAGGTTCCAACCCCCTGCCATAGGCAGGGACACCTCCCACTAGCACAGGTCACTCAAGGACTCGTCCAACCTGGCCTTGAACACCTCCAGGGAGGGAGCAGCCACAACCTCCCTGGGCAACCTGTGCCAGTGTCTCACCACCCTCACTGCAAACAACTTCCTCCTGACATCTAGTCTAAATCTTCCCTCTTCCAGTTCAAACCCATTGCCCCTAGTTCTACTCTTGTGTGTGCCTGAGAAATGGTCACAGCAGGGTGAACTGAACATGGAAAGTGGCTGCCAGAAGAAATCAGGAGGTTGGAGTCCAGCAGACAGATTTGGTTTGTGGTTATTCTGTCATTGATACCCAGCTGTGCTGCAACTGGCAGTGGCTGGGCTGAGGTTTCCCCATCTACTGTGTTTCTCCTGCCAGCTCATTGGGCTGGTGGCCTTTCTGTAAGGAGGGGCACTTAGACTGCATGAGCAGTGGACAGCACGAAGAAGCACAGAAATCCTTTGGCATCCATTCTTAGCCCAGTGGAGAAAATGAAGCTGCTGAGAAAAGAGCTAATGAACACACCTAGGGAGGTGAGGAGAAGAGCATTAATTGCCTGTAGAGCAGTGCAGTGAGTCTGAG
>VWZE01008228.1:1424043-1452068 GCA_013396675.1 Eubucco bourcierii
CTGTAAAGCAGGGAAGGGAGTTTTAGAAAAAAAAAAAAAAAAAAAAAAAGAAGTGGGAACTACTCATTTATGAGTATAAATTCTGTCTGGAGATTATGACTTAAACTTGGGGAGAAAATCCATGTGCCTGGAATATTAAAATCAATAGTTGTAACCTATTTAGAAAGAATTTAGTGGGCAAAGAAGGTGCAGGAGGGACAATCAATATCAGAAGTGACATTGCTGCATTCCAAGCACCACTAGAAACTTAAGAGAAAGTGACCTCAGATACAAATAAAAGCCAAAAGAAGACCATCAGCTCTCACTGGAAAACCAGGGATTACTTTCTCCTTCATCACACCTCTATGATATTTAAGAAAATCTCCTTATGCTGCCCTGAGGAACCTCAACTTGAATGATGTGAGCTGGAGGTTTGGGATTTTCTAAATGTTGCAGAAGAGCATTTCTTAACCAAACCAGGAGGATGCTCAACGAGATCATCTTGACACCTGGGCAACCAATCACAGGTCCAAAAACGAGATGCAGGCAACACAGAGGTGACCTGCTTCCATCTTCTGTGATGGGCGCTGACAGAAGGCAGCCTGAGCTGCCAGGAGGTCCCTTTGCTTTTTCAGCAGTGTAAGGCAGGTCACCTAGAGGGTTTCAAACAGAGAATGTGGGGGATGTTCAGTAACTCTTTGTTTAAAGGCTTCTAGGGAGGAAATCTGGCAAAATCTCAGCATTGGGGAAGAGAGGGAAGGTGATCTTGGTTAAAAGCAGAAGCTCAAAGGGGAGGGAGAGTAGGTTAAACTCATACAAAATAAGGAAGGGAAAGTGAGTAACACTGACCAGCAACCAGCCCCCAGCAAAAGGCTGTTAGGTGAAACCTGTGTCTGACAGAGCTGGGGGCAAGAGGGAAGTGCTCTTTAGCCATAAGAGACTAAAAGGAGTTGTCTAGACAGAATAGCAGACATTAAAACAAGAATGCATACAAGGCAGACTCTAAATATTTAATTTCTCTATTTTTGGGGGGAAAAAAGCTAAGTGATGTAATATGATGATGTGAAATATCTTCAGTTGCAACTCAGGATGTTAAACTGCTGCTACAGCTAGTTCAGGTTGAACTTTTCATCACCCCAGACCCCCAGGTCCTTTTCCTCAGGGCTACTCTCAGCCATTCCCCACCCAGCCTGGAGTTGTGCTTGGGATTGTGCCTACCCAGGTGCAGGACCTTACACTTGGCCTTATTGAATTTCATCAGGTTGGCCTGGGCCCAACTCTCCAGCCTGTCCAGGTCCCTCTGGATGGATCCCTGCCCTCTATCAAGTCAACTGTGCCACACAGCTTGGTGTCATCTGCACTCTTGCTGAGGCTGCACTGATTCCTCTCTCCATGTCACTGACAAAGGTGTTACATAGCAGTGGTGCCAGCACTGACCCCTGAGGGATGACAATTGGCACTGGTCTCCAGGTGGACATTGTGCTGTTGATCACTACTCTCTGTGTGCCACCATCCAGCCAGTTCCTTACCCAGCAGTGCTCCACCCATCAAGTCCATGTTTTTCCAGTTTGGTGCCCAGGATGTCATGTGGGACAGAGTCAAATGCCTTANGATGATCAGGGGGCTGTAGCAGCTCTCCTGTGAGGACAGGCTGAGGGAGTTGGGGCTCTTCAGCCTGGAGAAGAGAAGGCTTCGAGGGGACCTGATAGTAGCCTTCCAGTATCTGAAGGGGGCCTACAGGAAGGCTGGGGAAGGATTATTTACAAGGTCCTTCAATGACAGGACAAGGGGCAATGGGCTTAAACTGGCAGAGGGAAGATTTAGACTGGATGTTAGGAGGAAGTTCTTTACAGTGAGGGTGGTGAGGCACTGGGACAGGTTGCCCAGGGAGGTTGTGGATGCTCCCTCCCTGGATGTGTTCAAGGCCAGATTGGATGAGGCCTTGAGTAACCTGTGCTAGTGGGAGGTGTCCCTGCCTATGGCAGGGGGTTGGAACTAGATGATCCTTGAGGTCCCTTCCAACCTTACCGTTCTATGATTCAAACCTGCCCTGGGGCAGCTTATAACCATCCTCTAATCCTGTTGCTTCTCATCAAAGAAAAGAAGCTGTTCCCCCACTGGCTCCAACTACCCCTCAGGTAGCTGTAGAGAGTGATAAGTTCTCCCCTCAGCACCCAAGAGGTTTAAAGCCTGACTCAAGAACATCCTGGGCTGGCAGCATCTGCAGCATGAGGAGTTCTCCAGAAGACCAAAGCAGTGTTGACTTTGTGCCAAGGCATGAACGTGGCTGAGGAGGATGACTCGTGTAATTATAAATCTGATTGTTTGATGTTGATTTTGTGAAAAATAATGGAAGAGCTGATAAGGGACTTGATTAATAACAATTTAAGGAGAATAACTAATTACAATCAACACGAGTTAATGGAAAGAGGATCTTATTAAATGAAATTGATATAATTTTTCATGAATGTGATTATAGATTTGATTGATTTAGCACATTTCATCAACACTGCTACGTTTGACTTCTGCGAAGCATTTAGCTTCATGTTGTCTCATTTATTAGGAAGCTAAAGCAATGCAAAATCAACATCACATGTGCTAAATGGATGAAAACCCCTTGTAGCCTCCTTTGGACACTCTTTCATATATGCCTGCCCCTCTCAAACTCTTGGGGAGCTCAGAACTGGACACAATACTACAAAAGTGGTCTCAGCAGGGCAGAGTAGAGGGGGAGGTGAACCTCCCTTGACCTGCTGGCTACACTCTTCCTAATGCACCCCAGGGTGCCATTATCCTTTTTACCTCCAAGGGCACATTGCTGTCCTGTGGATAACTTTTTGTCCAGCAGGACTCCAAAGTCTTTCTCCATGGAACTGCTCTCCAGCAGGTCATCCCCTAACCTCTACTGGTGCATGGTGTTGTTCCTCCTCAGGGACAGGACTCTAGAATTATTCTTGTTAGACCTCACTGGGTTTCCCTTTGCCCAGCTCTCCAGTCTGTCCAAGACTTGCTGAATGGCTGCACAGCCTTCTGGTGTATCAGGCAGTCCTCTCACTTTGATATCATCAGCAAACTTGCTGAGGGTACACTCTATCTCCTTATCCAGGTCATTGATGAAGATATTGAGCAAGACTGGACCCAGTACTGACCCTTGGGGAACGGGAGAGGAGATATCTTATTACACAATGTTGGAAACTTGATAAAATAGTGGAGTGAAATATCTCTGGTTTAACATCTTGTGGGACACTGCAGCTATTTCTGGTGTCTGTGCCTCAAGAAGGATGGTGATGAATGGGAGAGGGCACACAAGAATGGCTGAAGCGTTGCAAAACATGCCTTACAGTGACAGATTCAAGGACCCCAATGCGCTTAGCTTAACAAAGAGAAGGTTAAGGTATGGCTTAATGACAATCCAAATGTATTCAGACAGGGTACAGAAATGCAGAAAGGGAGAGCTCTTCAATCTAATAGACAGAGCTATAAAAAGAGCTGGTGACTGGAAGCTGACACTGTGAAATTCAGACTGGGAAGGGTGTGCCTCTTCACTTGGGAGAAGTAACATCAGAACAACTTCCCATCAAACACCATTTCATCATCACTGGCCACTTCAAAATCATGCCTGCTCATCTTGTGTTTTAAGCCATATCCTGGAGCCACCAAAGATCACTGTGAATCAATACAGACAACCACATTGCATGGATGGGGTGAGCCTTCTTTGGGTTCCCCACGCTGCATGGATGGGGTGAGCCTTCTTTGGGTTCCCCACGCTGCATGGATGGGGTGAGCCTTCTTTGGGTTCCCCACGCTGCATGGATGGGGTGAGCCTTCTTTGGGTTCCCCACTCTGCATGGATGGGGTGAGCCTTCTTTGGGTTCCCCACGCTGCATGGATGGGGTGAGCCTTCTTTGGGTTCCCCACTCTGCATGGATGGGGTGAGCCTTCTTTGGGTTCCCCACTCTGCACGGATGGGGTGAGCCTTCTTTGGGTTCCCCACGCTGCATGGATGGGGTGAGCCTTCTCTGGGTTCCCCACTCTGCATGGATGGGGTGAACCTTCTTCAGGTTTGGAATGTTTCTAACAATGAACATTTAATTCTTTGGGTTTATAATGTTCCTAATAATGCCTGCTTAGGTCTTGGGGGTAAGAATATTCCTAATAATGACTTAATAAGTCATTGGGTTCATAATGTTCCAAATAATAATGACTATTTACTTAATCTTCTCTGTGCTCTGAATAGGACAATTCCCTTTTCTCAGGGTTATTGGTCTGGCCTTGGTGGATATTCACACAAACACCTCAGTGTATTAGCACTTCATCTACAGTAGAAAAAGTACATTACAGTAGAGCTGGAAAAGTACTGGAAAGCCAAAAAAAACCAAAACAAAACCAAAAAAAACCCCAAACCCTAAACCCAAAACCCAACACCCAACAACCCAGCCTACATCCTTCTGCTATTAAAAAAAAAAAAAAACCAAAAAACCATGCAGCACCAAAGAGAGCAGCTCAGAGCAAGCACAAGAAGCACCTGCAATCCAGTGGGCCAGTTAAATCCTTCTGATCCCCATCTACTGCTTTAATTTGATTGATTTCTCAGGGAGGTGACACATCTGTCTTCTTTCAGAGTTACTAAAACTGTGAGTAAAAATGTGTAGTTTGATAGCAGAATGATCTGCACCCAGGAACTGGCAGAATAAAAGAAAGTCATGATCTGGCACGGCAGGAGCTCTGCCTGGTCTCTGCTCTCTGGCTTGAGAGCTGCTGAAATTTCTCCTTTTATGGGAATTCTTCACCAGGAACCTTGGCTACAGACCCCTCACTTAGACAACTTCATGAGATACCCATTGACATCTCCTGGGACTGGTCTGCAAGCCAAAGCTGACATCTTACTATGCATCCAGATGCATGCAGCCTCACTGTCTGGGGTCAAACAGGTACATATCTCTCCCTCTATATATATATATATAAAGAGAGAGAGATAGATAGATAGATAAAAAATTTTGATTTTTTAATTTTTTTTTTAACTTTGGGCACTAGGGCATTATTTCTGGGTTTTCAAACTCTGAAAACAGTGCCAGAGACCCCCAAAAAAAAAAAATCCATCTAAAGAAATACTCTGATGGATGGAAGTGGTTTGATAAGAACTGATATCCAAAAGTGGGGCAATTAAAGTTGTTCCATAATTGATTTATATAAAGGGACTTTATCTTCTGGTAAGGTCTTTACCTTTAAAAGCAGGTCTTTACCTTATATAAAGGATATAAAAGAGATGTAATTTGTTATCTTAACTTGTAATGAGATCAGCAAAGAAAGACTTTTAAGCCCCTCCACAGCTTATTCATGGTTTCACTGTGGTCCTTCAATAGCAAAATCTATTAGCTGTAAGTTTAGGATCCCTGTAGTTGGGAGGCTAGGATGGAGTCTCCTCCCTACTGTCCACACCATGGACCCAGCTGCCCATACTAAGCACCACCAAGGGCTCTGGGTCCTGAGCTGTGACATGATTCAAGCCATCACTGCTGTCCACATCAACTGTCACCCATGGACCCAGCTGCCCATGCTGAGCACCACCAAGGGCTCTGGGTCCTGAGCTGTGACATGATTCAAGCCATCACTGCTGTCCACATCAACTGTCACCCATGGACCCAGCTGCCCATGCTGAGCACCACCAAGGGCTCTGGGTCCTGAGCTGTGACATGATTCAAGCCATCACTGCTGTCCACATCAACTGTCACCCATGGACCCAGCTGCCCATGCTGAGCACCACCAAGGGCTCTGGGTCCTGAGCTGTGACATGATTCAAGCCATCACTGCTGTCCACATCAACTGTCACCCATGGACCCAGCTGCCCATGCTGAGCACCACCAAGGGCTCTGGGTCCTGAGCTGTGACATGATTCAAGCTATCACTGCTGTCCACATCAACTGCAACCAAAAGCCACAGTTGATAATCCAGATTATTAATTAGTGAGGAAGAGGCAGAACTGGCTGCAGTAGCTAACCCCACGCTACACACAAGCACACACAGAGTTCTGCATCTCCTGCTCAGGGCAGAGGGCATCATGCAGCAACTTCTTCAGCAGCCCCAAACCACCAGAGGGCTCTCCCTCTGCTCAAAGTGCCATTTAACCCAGCTCTGTGTTAGCCAGCCAACAAGATTTCCATTGATTTCAGCTTTTGGCCCAGGAACTGTGCAGATGCTTTGGAACTGAAGAACTTAAGCGGAACGCTTCTGTTTTGTGAGAAAAACCCTGAACCAGCACAAACTCTTTTAAAGCCAGAGCAACATCATTATCACAGAGATAAACACTGCCCTAATGTGCTCCACTGTAACAACAGACCGTTTATTTAAACACTTCACCATTTAATTTATGCAGCATTTTATATCCAAGAGTATTTTCATTAGGATTCCACTGCAAAACTGAAGAAGGCATTAAATCATTTAATATACTGACAGCTCACTTAATTTATTTAAGCACAGGAGTCTAATTCAAAAAGAGGAGACCTTACACAGAGCCCTGTCTTTACAGTCCTGGCATACCAGGTCCTATTAATTTCAGAGCAGAGTGTTAGATGAATTTAGTTTAAGATCCCTCTACATGCTCTCCTTGAGGTAGCAACCTGCTGCATTGCTGCACTGGTCAGAGCCACCTTTAGGAATTCCTCCTGGCTCCCACCAACTCAGCTCCACACACTTTGCTTCTGCTTCTGCTAATGACTGTGGGCAACCTGTTCCAGTGAGGGTGGTGAGACACTGGCACAGGTTGCCCAGGGAGGTTGTGGCTGCTCCCTCCCTGGAAGTGTTCAAGGCCAGGCTGGAGGAGGCATTGAGTGACCTGTTCTAGTGGGAGGTGTCCCTGCCTATGGCAGGGGGTTGGAGCTAGATGATCCTTGAGGTCCCTTCCAATCTTACAATTCTATGATCTATTCCTTTGCATTTGGCATCTGGCTTTGCTTGGTCCTTGATGGACCACAGAGTAAACTAGCATGGCTGAAGCAGCAGAGATCAGCAGGGTAACAGTGACAAATGAAGCAAGCTCTGAGGTCCTCATTGAAGCCTTCAATTTAACTCTTACTAATTGGTGTTCTTGGCTCAGGAGCACTGGGTAAAACCTGAAGTATCCACTGCAATACATTTGTATCTCAGTTTGTATTGAATTAGCCAGCAACACTCAATTCCTTCAGCTCTGCGGTGATGTATGGTGAGGCACCACCAGCGCTGCCCCGGGGAGGCACTGAGCAGCAACAGGACTGACCACAATTGTCACATCAAAGCTGTCACATCTTGCCTGAAGCAAATCCTCCACTTGGTATTCTGGATACCTGACTCCTTGGACAATCAAGTCCTTGTGGTTTATTACTGATGTTCCCAGCTCTGCCATAATAAATGGTGGAGAAGAAAATTGTCACCTATGACAAAGCTCTGGGTGATATTGGGGTCCTTGCTGGCTCCTGATCTGGCTGCTTTCCAAGCCTGGTGTTGAAGCAGAACCTCAGAAACAATACCATGCTGTCAACAGGGACATCATTAATAAACATTAGGGAGCTTGATATGATCTGGCAAAAGCAGTGCAATGAAATGAGGCACCAAAGGCAGGATGGAGAGAGGTGGAAGAGACCTGAACAGAGTGTTTAATGACTCACCGGACTGTGAAATGCAGCGGAGAGCAAGGCTGGGATAGAAAACCTGTTAATGTATTCAACATGTGTGCACCCTTTGAAGGCTTAGCTCCCCATTCCCCAGTAATGTTTGACCCACCTGAAGATATTGATCATATAGAAAATAATAACCAGTAAGTAATAATAATAGTAATAATAGGGAGAGCAGGACCCTCATCTCCAATTCATATTTATAATCCAGCAAATATCTCACCTAAAGCCAGAAGATTTATAGGTTTGCATCTATAATTAATAACCTTCTGTAAGCAAGGAAGGGTATATTTTCATACAAATAAATCTGGTGCTCTAGACCTGGATTTTGAAGACTAATATTTAAATCCCCTGCAAGACAGGGTTATTGATTGTATAAATGCTTATACGACAGAGACACACCATGCACATATAGAGAGAGAGAGAACACTGTGCATTTAGTTTTGAATTACAGAGATAGGTTCACTGTTAAATGCAGTGGATGAAGGGAAAAGGAGGAAGATGGGGAGAGTGGCTTGATGTCTGCTTCAAGCTGTCCCCATTTCCCAAAGATCCATTTTGCATTAGTCCTGTAGCTAAGGGCAGGGCTGCTCCTGGGCGCCAAGACACATAAAGGGCTTCGAGACAAAGGCAATCGATCTAGGTTTAGTTTTATGGGGAAAATCAACAGTTAGGCTGATATAACAGTAAAAGGGCCAAGCAGGGTCAGGGCTAATGAAGTGACTCACAGGAAGTTAAAATTAAAACATCTCTCCTTTTCTCTGTCCTCCCTTGCATACCTCTGCTCCATGAGTGACAGTCTGCATCTGCCCAAAATCACATGTGTGGACGACAGCAAAGCTCCAACTAGTTGGAAGCTGGGGGCAGGTCTTGCCTTGGATGAAAGTCTCCATCTCCAGCAGCATCCACTGGGTGATGGAAACTCCTAGCCAAGGCAAGCTCTTCATCAAGACCACAGCATAGATTGTAGCTACCACACGCTGCCAGTGAGGCTCAAAGGTGCTCAAAATCACCCCTCTGGGATTGAATTTGCTACTGGTGGTTTGAAACTTCCTTTAAGGATATGTCTAGTAGGCTTAGAAGCTTTGTAACTTCAGGGTTAGCTCAAGACTCTTGGATTAACTCCCTTGCCAGCACACAACTGTTCAACACCAGCTCATTCCACACCCACACACTCTGGTCTGCACTCTGGGGGAGTCTCTTCACTCTCTGAATAGTCTCTGCAATAAGGTTTCAAAAGGTTTATTTGTCCTTTTTATTTTCTCAAGGTTTCTTTTCACTTTCCTGAGTAGTAACTCTCAGAGTGGGAATGTGCTGGGTAAGCAGTCAGACCAGAACCAGGGAAGGACAGCTTCTCTGATGCAAGCAGGGCTTTACCTGGAAAACACTGAGAATTACTGGAAATTTAAACCCAGGCACTGTTCCAAGGTCAAGGGTGCAACCACCACTTCACTTAGCAGTGCACTTACCAACAGAGGGAAAGTACTTCTCCTGTTCTGGATCCTAAGATGCAGCCCCTTGTATTTATGCTGTCCTGAGCTGTAGAACATCCACATTTCACTGGGGTTTTGCTTATTCAAGTTTAAATTCTGTTCATTTAAAAAAAAAAAAAATCTTATGCCCTCAGTCATTTAAGGAGCTTATCTGTTATTGTGTGCCAGAGCTAGAGCCCTGTTCAAACTGCATGGCACTGGCTGCCATGAGCAGGGAGGGAGCTTCTTCCCCCAAAATTATGAGCTCCCAGAGGAGACACAGGAATGGAGGGAAATAGCAGCAGTAATGGTGCAATGCAGCAAAGTGGTGGCAAACCCCCAGGCAGGCTGGCTGGACCCTCCTTTGAGGTGTCAGTTCCATCAGCCCTGAACTGCATGGGTAGGCAGATGTTCTCCTTCCTCCAAACATTACTTTTCCAATGTCAGGAAGCCTCTGTGGATGGAGAAAACCTTCTGGTAAGCACACAAAGGAGCTGTGCTGCTCCAAAACTCAGTCACCATGGAAAACCTTTGCCTATAGACATGTTGCTCGCTGCATTCCCAGTATGATTTTTACCTCTCATGAAGAACACAGACTGTGGGTGTTCAGACTCTTACCTGAGGGTGTGAAATGGGGGACAAACTCATGTCCTCTGCCAGACTCTTACCTGAGGGTGTGAAATGGGGAATGAATTCATGGCCTCTGCAAGACCAAGGACAAATAGCACAGGGACTGGGGAAGCAGCAACCAGTGTGGATTACTTAGCCAAGGCAGAGCTTTGCTGCAACTTCATTTTCATGATTTAGCATTCCTGTTGTAAATAATTGATACTAATGTAAGTGAGATAAGAGACAGGCTGTCTGTGGGCCAGCAGGAAGTGGGTCCTGGTGACATCCACCTGAAAATGCACTTGTGGATTTATCTGAAATAAGAAGGGTGAAAAGCCTAATGCAAAGTCTGAGAGGTGGGGAGGGAGGAAGGATGAGGAAGGTGATCTGTGGATCAGTTCTGAGGGAGCTCTTTGACAAAAAGCTACTGCTACTCATTTCCTTAACAAGAGAATTCCTGCACTAACAAGCCCCTTTTAGCTCTCCCTGAGCCTTGCTTTCACACTGGTCAATAAGCTGTGGTCATGCATTGCCGAAGAGCTGGGTGGGTATTAGCATGGTCTAAGGAACTGTCATTACAGGGGGTGTGTGGAGCAAGCTCCTCCTTGCAAGAGACCATGCTGACAGGAGAATGCCAGTGAGCTCAGTATATTTGATGCCTTTGGCTTTGGTTATCTGCAAAGCAGCTGAGTACCAGGAAGGAGCTCTCCTGCATCTTGGTCTTTGAAATTGGAGAAGGCAAAATGACATATCTGGTGCTGTGAGGGCAGCTGTGAGACAGGCCATGGAGACGTCTGGGGTGGAGAAGGGGAGATTTCCCCACTGGGAAATTTAAATCCAGCCTGTCCCGGGGGGCGTTTCACATTGTCTGTTTCTAAATCCTGAGTTTTGAGGCTGCTGTTGGCATTTCACATCCTCTGTGCAGCCCGTCCCTGGCAGCAAGCATTCATCTCATCTGGCATGGTGTAATGCCTGTGTTCTTCTGTCTAGCACATGTAAAACAAGGTAATGTCAGATGAAAATAATTACACACACCCCCATCAAGCCACCTCATGGGTCTCCACTTCTCTCCTCTGTGTCTCCATCTTTACACCCTACCTGGCTGTACATCAACCCAAAGACCTTCCTGTATCCACTGTAAAAGGTAAGTGCCTGACGGTTTGAAATCACTGGAAGGTGCCACCCGTGTGTAAAACCTGTGCCACATATATGACATGTCTGTCACAAAAGTGAAATTCATCTCATGTGTGAAATCTGTGTCACAAGTGAAAACTGCAGTGTCAATTCCTTCCTTTTAAACTATTTCCTTGTAAACATAATGGAGGGTCCCTGAGACTGGGCACCTGGGGGTCTGGGTTGATGAAAAACTCAACATGAGCCTGCAGTGTGAGTGCAGCCCAGACAGCCAATTGAGCCCTGGGCTGCATCAAGAGAAGTATGGCTAGCAGGGCAAGGGAGGGGATTCTGTCCCTTTACTCTGCTCTCCTCAGAGCCCACCTGGAGTCCTGTGTGCAGTTCTGGAGCCTCCAGNTACAGGAAGGCTGTGGAGGGACTATTGACAAGGTCTTGCAATGCCAGGACAAGGGGCAATGGGTTTAAACTGACAGAGGATAAATTTAAACTGGCTGTTCGGAGGAAGTTGTTTGCAGTGAGGGTGGTGAGACACTGGCACAGGTTGCCCAGGGAGGTTTGATCATGTTGGGTGATTCTGTGCTCCATAACCTCCCTGGAGGTGTTCAAGGCCAGGTTGGAGGAGGCTTTGAGTGACCTGTACTAGTGGGAGGTGTCCCTGCCTATGGCAGGGGCTTGGAACTAGATGACCTTTGAGGTCACTTCCAACCTTACTGTTCTACAGTTCTATGATCCTACTGTGGATCTCCCATGCTTAGCGCCAGCAGCTTTGCTGTACTCATGCCCCAAAGGCCATGACTTTTCAGATCCCTCTGGCACACACATGGGCAGAGCTATGAATTTGGGGTTTTGAAAACACTTCTTAACAAACAGATTTCATCCAGGAACCCAGATGAGAAGAGTTGCTGAGGAAACACTTCAGAAGGAGCAACCCACCAGTGATATAGATGGAGAAAGCCAGAGAGACTTTCTCATCTCTAATGTGATTTTATGATTGAGTGAATAATGCATATTAGCATAATACTAACTTTAAAAAAATTTAAAAATCCATACTCATCATTTACTATTAATTAGTTATCAACATTATCCTATTATTAATTATTAACATTTACACTATCAATCAACCCCTGGCTGACTGATAGCTTAAAACCCTGCTACAGCAGTAGCTACAGCACATCACATAATGTGCTTCGCAGTCGGGTTGTCATATCCTCATCTATAAAGCTCTTTACTAATGCACTTTACAACGTATCTTACAGTACATGGATGAAGAATGTGGCTGCACCCAGTAATAATTCCATTAATTATGAATCAAGCATTTACAAATGACATCCTTATTTAAAATTGGTGATGAACACATTTCGTTTTAATGCAGATGCACTGTGTAATTTGTAATTCCATAAAAAGCATTGCTGGCAGCACGGATCGGGGAAAAAGGGCCAAGGTCTTATGATCTTTACATCAGAAAGGGAAACAAACAAACAAACAAAAAGAAACCAACAGGGGGAAAAAAAATAATAAAATCCAAAGAGTGGAGAAAATAATTGACAAACAACAAAATGTTGGGATCAAACCAACCAAACTCCAAGGTGATCGTTGAGTCATAGAGTTGTTTTGGTTGTAAAAGATGTCAGTCCAACCATCAACCTAAGACTACTGATTCCAACCATTAACCTAAGTCCACTATGGACGTTAAACCATGTCCCAGAGTGCCATGTCCATGTTTCTTGAAGACTTCCAGGGACAGTGACTCCCTGGAGGATAGAGATGGGAAGAAACATTTAAAGGTGCCACAGAAAGCTGAAAGACCTCCTCCAGTGACCTTGCCTTGTGGTTGTGCCAGTAAAAGTCTCTCCTACATGAACAATGAGTCCATATTTTCCTTGCTTTCTCTGATTTGCAATGTTTCCATCTGGCTGGCAGCTCACCAGGACTCGTCATCCACCTAGAGCTTGCCTTTGCAGTACCTTGGTACCACTTTGTCCTATAGGCTTTTGGAGACAGCAGAATATTTATTGCCGGCAATATTTCAGCCAGGCTACTTACGTCAAGAGGCTATAAATACACTACTCTTCCTAGTTTACTTAAGGGATAAAAAGTGAGTAGCCAAGTTTACAGACCAGGCTCAGGCTCCATTACTGTGTGGCCTGTTCACTTTCATATACATCTCAATTGTTTGAAATCATTTTCCAGATTAATCCCGTGAGTGGTTCTTGACTCTGTGATCATTTCCGAGTGCTGCTGGTCGAGCTGTGCCACGGTCATGTTCCAGTTATTCCATGTATTATGCAAGAAAGATTAATTTAAACTCCTGATGGTTTTTTGGTATTAAAGCTGTGAATATTTATTTTGGTTTAGTTTTCAGCTGAGAGCCATGAGCCAAGAGTTTCTTGCATCAAGATTCAACCATTTAAATGTCTGCTAGCTGGGAATACAAAAATCCCAGCGTCTCATTTCTGGCCCCGTTGATAGGTGATGGAGAGCTTTGGTGAGCTGCAGAGAGGCAGCAAATTCCTCCTGGTGATTTCTCTTCAGTGTCTGCAGGAATTGGGATGAACAAGGTGCCTGGATAACTCACAGGCCGTAATACCATGTATCTGTTAGCAGGTAGCCAAAGCTGTGCATGGGTGATGAATGTTGAGTGTGGTGCGACTTTCTGCAGGCTTGGAGAGTTCAGAGGAAAGGAATCACAGAATCCCAGCACAGTGGAAGTTGGAAGTGACCTCTGGAGATCATCTAATCCAACATTCCAGCTCATGTAGAGACACTCACAGAAAGTTGCCCAGGATCAAAACATCCAGGTGAGTTTGGAATCTCTCCAAAGAGTCCACAACCTCTCTGGGCAGCCTGCTCCTAGGTTCCAGGACCTTTACAGGAATGAAGTTCTTCCTTATGCTCAGATGGAACTTCTGGATATGTTCCAGTTCATGCCCATTGACACTACCCTCAAAGAGACCTGAATTCATCATAGGAAAAAACATTGCTTTGGGAAGGACCTAGCTGTAGTTTCAGCCAGACCTTTTAGTAGGTGTCCCATGGAGATGAGCCTGCAAACCAGAATTGAAACAGGCAGGAATTTCAAGAGAATTATAGAATGAATCATAAAACTACAGAATGGTTTAGGTTGGAAGGGACCTCAAAGACCAACTAGTTCCAACCCCCTGCCATAGGCAGGACACCTCCCACTAGTACAGGTCACTCAAGGCCTCCTCAAACCTGGTCCTGAACACCTCCAGGGAGATTGTGGATCACAGTATCACAGAATATTTGATCACATTCTGTGCTTCTGTGCTCCACAACCTCCCTGGGCAACCTGTGCCAGTGTCTCACCACCTTCACTGGAAAGAACTTCCTCCTAACATCCAGTTTCAATCTCCCCTCTGCCAGTTTAAACCCATTGGCCCTTGTCCTGTCATTGCAAGCCCTTGTAAATAGTCCCTCCCCAGCCTTCATGTAGCCCCCTTCAGATACTGGAAGGCTACTCTAAGGTCTCCTGGAAGCCTTTTCTTCTCCAGGCTGCAGAGCCCAAACTCTCTCAGCCTGTCCTCACAGTAGAGCTGCTGCAGCCCTCTGAGTATCTTCATGGCCTCCTCTGGACTTGTTCCAACAGTTCCATATCCTTCTTTTGTAGGGGACTCCAGAACTCTACATAGTACTCCGGGTGGGCTCCACACTCTCTTTCCACATCCCATGCTGGTATTCATGGATGACAGTGCAAAGCATGACAGCTGACATGGGCCTTTCCCCACATTTTCAAGTCAAGAATCACAGGAGAATGTAATTGTTGGAAATTACTTTGGGGAGAAAAGGATAAGATCCTTTAGTCTGTTGCCAGCACCATCCAAGAGGACACTGTGCATCTCCATCCCAGGCAAAACCAGACAGCCTTGGAGAAGAGCTGTAATTCCATGTGCCATTGTGCAAGGCTGCTTTGAAATTCCCAGTATTTCTCCAAAGCACCAGCAAGCTGGCTTTCAGAGCTGGCTGACAGAGGATTTATTTATCAAGGCTTTGGCTGTTTGCAGCAGTGGCTGGGCAGCAGCAGTTCCGCAGAGTTATCAAAAATCTATTTCCTCGCAGAGTCACAAGTGAAATATCAAACCCACTCTGAAAAGCCAAGTGCAACATTTACATTTTAATCTCACAAAGCACTTTAGTTTCTGACAAACTGAGTTTTTTGGTCTGTGTGTTATGGAGAGGAAAGGCAGCAGGTTACAGGGGAAAGCTCCAGAGCCCTTGGGAGGGAGAGAGGCTGTTTTGTGTATGTGGGAGAGTGGCACAGTGAAGTCCCCATTGCAGTGACAGCAGAGACGGTCACCCTTCAGCACTGCTGGAGCCAGGTGAAAAAGAAAAGCAGCCTGGCCCCAGAAGCTAAGAGGATGTGTGAACTTTGGCCCAGGTGGCCAAGAAGGCCAACAGCATCCTTGATTAGCCAGTAGAACCAGGGCAGGGATTGTCCCCATGTGCTGGGTACTGGTGAGGCCACACCTCAAATACTGCGTTCTGGTTTGGGCCCTTCACTACATGAAGGGCATTGAGGTGATGGAGCAGGTCCAGAGCAGGACAATGAATCTAGTTAAGGATTTAGGGCACAAGTCTGGTGAGGATAGACTGGGGGAACTGGGACTGATTAGTCTGGAGAAAAAGACGCTGAGGGGAGACCTTCTCTCTCCACAATTCCCCGAAAGGAGGTTGGAGCCAGGTGGGGGTTGGTCTTCCATGTAACTAACAGTCTGACAAGAGGAAATGGCCTCAGGTTGCACCAGAGGAGATTTAGATTGGGTATGAGGAACAACTTCTCCCCCAAAAGGGTTGTCAATCTTAGACCAAGTTGCCCAGGGAAGTGGTGGAGTACTCATTGCNCATGGAGATGTGCTGCTGAGTCATTCCTGACTACAAAGACAGCCAAGACAATGCTCCTCTGTGTGTTTCATGGTAGCCAGCACCAATCTTGGCTGCCAGTGACCCAAGGGTAAAGGGCTACCAGGATGCCCAGCAGTGACCTTCTCTTGCATTGTGGAGCTTTTCCTAGCACCCCTCAGCAGACTGAATGTCCACTGGCAGCTGAGGGTCCCCAGACCCAGCCACAGTCTTCATTCCACTGTCTAGCCACATTTCTGCCTCCAGGGCAATTGGGATAAATTGGAGGTGTTGGCTGGACCCAGGCTCTACAGTTTACTGTCTGGTGACAAAAAGACTCTCTCCGTTTTCGTTGCTATCACCTGTAGTGCCTCCATAGAATTGCTGCAGCAGGATATGAATTATGGATGAAATGAAAAATCCCAGCCCAGTGCACAGAGGGAATATGCAGAGTGCAGAGCAATCACCTCTGTGAGCCTGGCTCTGTGATGCCTTCAGGTGCCTGATGCCCACAAAACCCAGCTCAGACTGTCACTCCCTTGTAGAATCATAGAATCACTTTGGTGGGAAGAGGCCTTTAAGATCATCAAGTGCAATCATTAATTCAGCACTGGCAGATCACCACTAAACTATGACCCTCAGCACCGCATTACATAGCTTTTAAATCCCTCCAGGGATGGAGTCTCCACCAATGCCCTGGGCAGCCTGTTTCAAGGCTTGACAACCCTCCTGATGAAGAAGTTTTTGCTAATGTCCAAATTAAATTTCCCCTGGGGTGATTTGAGGCTGTTTCCTCCTGTCCTATCACTTCTTGCTTGGGAGCAAAGACTGGCTTCCAGGTCAGACCCCCACTAGGTTTCAGGGATCCCTCCCTGTCCCAAGGTCTTTGGGTTTTGAAATGGTCACATCCCTTCATTTGCAAAGCCTTCCTTTGTGCTCTGTGGGATCTTCATCAGGAGTTATATGTGTGGACAAGGTTTGAAACTGCATGCGGAGCATCTCCAGTGGTGCAGGCACCAGTTAGGATGGGTGTCTGCTCCCAGCATGAGCTGTGTCTCTCTGGGGAGCTTTGGCATGGTGCAGATCACTCCACTCCAGATTTGCTTCTTAGCCCATTACTGCAGGTTTGCAAGTGAGGTAATGCTGGTAGCCGTGGGCAGAAGCCCCCAGCCCAGGCTTGTTTGCAGAGGCAAGGATGTCTCATAGAATGGTAAGTTTGGAAGGGACCTCAAGGATCATCTAGTTCCAACCCCCTGCCATAGGCAGGGACACCTCCCACTAGCACAGGTCACTCAAGGCCTCCTCCAACCTGACCCTGAACACCTTCAGGGAGGGAGCAGCCACAACCTCCCTGGGCAACCTGTGCCAGTGTCTCACCTCCCTCACTGCAAACAACTTCCTCCTAACATCCGCTTTCAATCTCCCCTCTTCCAGTTCAAACCCATTGCCCCTTGTCCTGTCATTCCAAGCCCTTGTCAATAGTCCCTCCCCAGCCTTCCTGTAGCCCACTTCAGATCCTGGAAGGCTACTCTAAGGTCTCCTGGAAGCCTTCTCTTCTCCGGGCTTAGCCTTGCCATGAGCTGAGGAGCTCTTGAGGGGGCTGCAGAGGCAAGATCTGGTTTCTGCTAGAGCTCACTTCTGCAGAAGCAAAGAAATGAAATGTTGGACAAGCGCTTCAAGATAGTCCCAGAATGACTTTAAGGGCCTGTGATTTGGGGAAGCTCAGTCTCTTTGCTCATAACTTCTCAATCAGAGAAGAAAATGCCTTTCAGAAGGCATTTGTTAAATGTCTTTTAATTTTTAAATGCTTTAATTTCTCCCTTGCAAACTCAGCTCTGCCTTCCTGCACCATCTAATAGCACACTGCAAATGCATTTCCATGCAGCCATTTCTGAGTGTGCAATATCAACATCTGTGCTAAAACCAAGCAGAAATTTTTCCCTGAAGCAATATTTTGCTCAGTATTATTGTTACTTTTTTCTTTTTAATGGTTTACTTGTCATGGGGGCTCTTCAGCCTCCTAGTTTCAGGAAAGGAAGGTTCCTTGCTTCTGCCTTCTTTTCAAAGCCAGCCCTGGCAGCAAGAACCATCATCCTTGTCCTGTCTGCTAAAAGGCTTTTACTTAGTGCTCACTAAAATTAGGCTGCACTGAAAGCATCTCTTTGAACTAGGGATGGCCACCTTCTTGACCATCACACAGAGCCCATATTGCACGTCTGGGCATGGGAGAAGGGCCACGCACTGCACCCCACTCAGATTTCCTTCTTCAGAGCTCAGCTTTGCATCAGATGAGGGCTCCTGGTTGGAAACTGAGATGGAAAATATATAAATGTAGAAGTTGCTACCACAAAACCATCCACAGAAATCAATTGTTACCTGAGATGCTCCAGCTGCTGTGCAAGGTCTGCTTTAGTTAATCCCATGTAGTGTTGTTATCCTGTCCTCACCATGAGCAGACAGGATGGTCAGAGTTGGTCCTTTTCCAAAAGCCAGGTTGGGGTAACTGCAGGTACAACAGCACTCATGGAAGCACCAGCAGGACCTGTGTTGAAGGTCCTGAGTAAGGTCACAACCAGCTGAGCAAAGTGAGTAAAGTGCTGATTTCTGCCTGGACATCGACATTTAAGTGCTGATATTTTACCAGGGTCCTCCTGTAGACGCATCAATAGCCTCCTGTGTTTGCCTTGGCGAGTTGCCTGCACCCTTTCCTTTGGGAAATGCTTTTCCAGGACATTTCATTGCTCCTGATGCCACCATGCCCATCAGCCTGTACTTCTCCAGAAAGGATCATGACTCAAACAGGCTGTGGGATGCTGTACAGGTGACAAGTACCTTCCTGACAATGGGCTGATGAGCAGGATAGATCCAGGACAGAAACAGAGGGTGAGAATCAGTGGTTATGTGTAGCTGTAGCATCATCTCCAGTGGGAGAGAGCATGACTGATGTTCATCTCCCTGCAACTGAAATAGATCTGATGCATAAGAGTCCACTTTTGATTTTTCTCTCATCCGTGCCTCTGCTGCTTTCTAAAGGATTTGAGAGGTGTGCTCTGATGGATAGAGCTGTGCCTTCCCATGCACCTCACCTTGGAGGGTCTTTTGTGACGATGGTGCTGATGCAGGCAGTGATGTCCCACAGGGACTCCCAGACTGGCTGCAGTGGCAACAAAAGGGAAGGTCTGGGATTACACTTGGAGGTGGAAGCAAAGCAGTCACTTGAGGTGACTGCAGGAAGGGGCTCTGGTTTGGTCTTCTCTACTGGCAGTTTGCAGGTCAATGGTCAATGCCTTTCTCATCACTCATCAGCTTTCTGTCTGATAGGCAGAAGGCAGCTGGCAGGTTTAATTGATCTGTGCTTGAATTTATACTTTTAAGTGTGTTATATAAAAAAATAACACCACCACTAATAGTAAGAATAAAGGTAGTAACAATAATAATAATTGCCATTATCCTCTACCATAAGCACAGCAGCAAACACTCCCCTGTGCTTGCATTTCAGCTCTCCAATGTGGGCCACTTTGTTCTTAATTCTGATTATTTTAGGAAGTCCTTTAGCACCTCAAACAGCCTCTGTAGATGAGGATTTATAGGAAGGTCTTGAGAGCTGTCAGAGTAATGTTTTTCCAGCGGTGAGAACTTAACCTCCTCTTAGATCTTCATTTCTGCTTTGTCCTGGCTTTGCCATGTGATGGTGTAGCTGCGGCAAGTGCTCAGTTACAGCTATCAGGATGAAGGGGATGTGTTGTCAGTTGTTTTATTTTTGATCCCATTTGAATGTGTCAATCAACTGCCTCGAATCAAAGAAAGTGAGAAGGAGCCTTTAATACTTGTGATTTGAAAACTTCAAACTTACCTTCTTTTTTACTTCTCTTTTTTTGACACTAAGTAAATGGTTGTTGAGCTCTCACAAATCATAACATTCCCAAATATCTCAGAGGCTCTCTGCCAAGCTGCTGGTGAAAACAGTGTCTACTCTCTTAGACTTTTTCTCCCCCTTCAGCTACTCCTGCATTGAATAATTTCAAGTCATAATGCAAGAAAAATAATAATAATCAGGGACTTAACGAGACCAGCTCACATTGTGATTAATGGAAGCGTAATGTGAGCTACTGTACAGCCATTAGAAGCCAGTTAGCTAATTAGTGTAATCACAGAGGTGGAAATAATTAAAGGACCATAAAATAGAGGTAGCCCAATAACAATGTTTTCTTCTGACCCAGAACTGGTGAGAAAAGGATGGCTGTTGGGTTAGGAACAGAGAAGAGCAGAGAAAGGAGGGGCTGGGAGTTAATCACAGTCAATGAGGACTCGGGGCTCAATCAGACAAGTATAAACAGAGAAGATTTTATAGCAACATGACCCAGACTGCTGCAGAGTCCTCTGGCAATGATGCTTCACATTGCAGCATCCCTCTTTCGTCTTTACCTATTGCCACAAGTTTTGTGGTACTTGTGGTGAGGCAGGATCTGCCAGGTTCTCTTTCTTTTGTTCCCTTTCCACTTTTCCAGATGTTAAAACAGCATTTACCTCGCAGGCCTGAGCTCTCCGGCTTTGGTTTCACGAAAGGGAGAAATTAAAGTCCTAAGGTGCTTAAGATGAAAATCCTGTTAGAGGATTCCCTGTATTTATACAGCTACTGGTATGTTATTCACTATGAGTTTCAGAGGACTATAACAGCTGGTTGAAAAATGACTTGCTAAGAGGGAAAAGTCTGTCTGGGCTAAGAAACTCAGTGCAGTGACTGGTGAGGGTGTCAGAGTTCCTCCCAGGAGCCAGGTGCCAAGCAGACCTGCCCGCCTGGTTCAGTTCTCACCCGCAGTCTTTGCACCCACTTTGGAGCAGACAGCCACGAGTTCTTTGGCCAGTACCAGCACATTGGTGGTGTGGTGGTGAATCCTAAACACCCCCCAACATATCTGTGCGATTCTCCTCCGAGGCTTCTCCCAATGGGATTGCTCAGCTTCATCTCTCGTTAATGAGAGGTGCTGGATGGTGTGATGGGCTGGATCTCACCCCTCGTGATTAGAAGTGACCTACCTCTTGTGGATAGACAAAACAGCTCTGTGTAACAGGCTATAAAAAAAGCCTAGCAGGTAATTTTCCAGTTGGAATGGGTCACCACTACGGCCACCTTCATTGGCCCTTATCATTTCTGCCACGCTTTGTGTGTGTTTCATTTGACCTGGGTGTAATGAGCAAAGAGGAATAAAGTAGCTGCAGACACACAATCAGTGATCATCTGCTGAAGCTGATGAATATGCCAAGACTGTTAAGTGGGGCTTCATTAGCTATTCACACACTAAGAGCCATCCTTATTTATTCTTCTTTCCTAGGTGAGTCTATTTTCGAGTATCTTTTGTGCTCATCATGTCTGAGGGGTGGGAGGTTGGACAGAGGGTATCACCACTGCCAGGTAACCAGATGATTTTCAGGAAAAATAGATCACGACAGCAAGCTGAAAAGAAGAAACAATGTGATGCCATTTAATGAAGGAAGGAATAATTTTCCCTGGTGACACCTCTAGTGGGAGGCAGAACTTTATCTCCTCTTTGCAGCTCAAATGAAGCATCGCAGCAGAAGCATTAACTGTGCTTTCACGTTTCCAGTGTGTCTTTTCATTAACCTTTTTTTTTTTTTTTTTTTTTTTTTTATTGCTGTAGCAATGAACACTCTTTCCAGGGAGGGTTTGCAGGGCCATTGCTGGAGATGAGAGTCCAGGATGTCCCACCTGGGTCCCCAGGCTATGGCACATGTGGTGCAATTACAGCCAAACAGATGAGCCTGGTGGTTTCTGCTGCATGTAGATGAGCTTGCAGTGAAGGGAAATCTGAAACATATCTACCAGCCTTCTGGAGAGGGGTTCTTGGAGCAGCAGGTCATGGTCAGCATTGCTCCAGGGACCCTTTTGCTCTATCCAAATCCATTCAAGTGAGTCTCATCTCGGGACATCCTTGAGGATGCAGATGGGAAAGTGCTGAACTGCTGGCAATGACAATGTCTCCGTGAGATAAAGGTGCCTTTTTCATCTGCACAACTCCCCTTTCTACAACGGGCATCACTTAAACTTTCTGATTAAAGCTTTTCTAGAAAGCCACAGATGCTGCTGTGCAGGGGCTGGTTGGCTGCGGATGCTTCTCACCCTCCCAGCCACATCCATCTGCGGTGAAGGCTGCCCTCTCCCGTCACACCGAGCGCCTGAGGGATGCCTTGGCTGAGCTGCACCCTAACAGGGCAAGGCACCCAGCACCCTCAGCCAGCACCCACCCTAGTCCCAGCTGCAGCAGCTCAGTGATGTCTCAGTCCAGTGAGCACAGCCCAACATGACCTTACTGTAAACCCCGAAGTGCCCTGGTGCCTTCACCTTCTCCTGTTGACGGTGGTCCAACCTGCATCCCCCCTTCAGCAACCGCTTAAGAAATCACCCAGAGTGCTGCATTCCCTCTGCAGAAGGAATTTTGATGGAGCAATTCCTGCCCTTCCAATCCTCCCCAGCGCTTCTTTCCTTTTTTTTTTTTTTTTTTTTTTTTTTTTTTTGGGTTAATAATTTTGAGCTTTCTAATCTGACCATGTGGGAGTAGCTACCATAGCTCATCTGAGTTCTCTCTTTCTAGCTGAGTCTATCCACACTGTAGACTATGTGGGTGACACCCTGGAAAGGCCACAGTTAGCAGTGTGCTGCTCCAGGAAAGTGTTTCTATATGAATAACAATGTGAGTCAAGCACCAGTACCTCTGGGGTTTGTAAACAGCTCATCTCGAAGAAATGATGTGGATTTTCCACACCCCACCTTGTGCTTTTTGACCTTATTTGCTGAAAATGAAACATCTGACCTTCCAGGAGACACCATGGGCTCTTGCATTTGATGTGAGAACATAAATCTTCTGTAGAAGTGTGAACATTCTGCATCTCTGGAATTGAGTTCTGGACACTGGAGTGAGAATTGCAGCATCCTGAATGTGGAATTCAGAGCCTTTCAACTCTCCAGCCTGCAGCATGGCATCTTCATGGGGCTAACCACTGGTTCTGCACCAGCATCCCGTGGAAAAATGAGGATTTTTTTAGACCTGGATCACCTTGAGCATCTTCAAGTGTTATGGGAGAGGTAAAACCCTCCCCACCCACCATTTCCTGCCCTCACCACCTCCTAGGAGAGGTCTTAAAGGCTGCTGCATGGCAGCAATGTGGGGCTCTGTGTGTGATGTTGAGCAAGCACAGCCCCAGCTCACCCTTCCGACAGCGCATTGCCTGTGCAGGATGCTTGTGGCTACCTAATCTTCTCTGTACAATCAGCCTTTGAGGGTTGTCCCTTCCTCCTCTGCTATTTGAGGGGACCACAGAGGCCTCTTCAGGAAGGCAGTGAGGCAGGTGTGGGGCTCACTTATGGGGCAGCTGTCAGGGAGAGCTGCAAAGCCCTGTCTGTATCAGGGCTGGAGCAGCAGAAAGGGTTCTTTGAAGGTAAGAGGCTATTTGTGGGAAGACCTGGTTCTTGTGTTGCTCTATAGCTTTCCACCTCCCGCCCATCACGAGTACTTTAGAAGCTGTTCCTTTGCTTAAGAAGCCTCTGTTTGCAAAGCCAGACTGCTTTATCTGGGCTGTGTCCACCAGCGTGCAGATCTTTTCCTTTATGACTCATCCCCAGAGCAGGGACACCCCCCCCAAAAAAAAACCCCAACTCTACTGCACCCGAGGAACCACCCACAGACACTTTTGTGTTTTACTGTGTTTCTCTCTAGATCAGGCTGGTGACATTCCCAATCCCGGTGCTGGGGGATTATATCCCCTGCAAAAGCCTCAGAAAGCTAAAATGCCTTTCTGCCCGGACCATCTTTCCTTGTTTTACCACTAGATGGGAGAGTGAGACTGGGCTAACTCAGCTGCTCCCTTCTCATCCCAGCAGGAATTCCCAGAGGGGATGAAAAATGCCTCCAGGTCATCCTGCAGATTCTCCCACCTCCGGAAGGGAGAGCAACCCCCAAAATGCCTTGTCCTTGTTATTACTAGCCCCAAAAGTGAATGGCTGGGAGGGACTCATGCTTGACTGGTGGTTTGCCATGATACTGGTGTCCCAGTGGTAGCCCCTCCACTCTCATGCAATGAGGATTCACTTACACAAGGACTAGATATATTCTTGGGGTGAAATACCTCATTTTGGGGCATATCCACCCATCCTAGAGCAGAGAGAGGTGGGGAAAGCACTCGTGTTCATTTCTCTCATCCACACCCCCAGTCCTGCTTCCAGGAATTTGAGTGACCCCAACAATTGTTTGGGGGAAGTAAAGAATAAAACAGAATTTTCTCTCCCTTTCCTCCTCTCTTTCCAGGAGGAGAATTCATGCCCTGCTCTGGGGCTGCTCTCCCCAGGAGCTGCTGCAGACAAGGGAGAGGAGAGCACCTGGTTCATTCATGGTTTATTAAATTTATTTTCACTGCAGCACTTCCCATCTCCTGAGACACTTCCCAAGGTTTTGCTGGGACTGGATATGTTTGGGAAATATATAGTTAGAGAAGCACTTCCTTAACCAAATGAGATTTCTCAGTATGACTACTTTTATTATTACAAGGTTTGGGGGTTTTACAACTAAATGTTTCTTCCTTCCTGGATTTCACAGATTCTGGAAGAAACCTCAGAGCAGCCAAACTGTCCAGCTGCCAGTGTGACTATGGCAGAATATGACATCTCTCTAATTTGGAAATTTTCTTTTAGGGTTTGGTTTTGGGTTTTTGGGGTTTTGTTTTTGTTTTNTTACTCAACCTTCCTAATTTGCAAACTTTTAGAGAAGTGACTCAGCTGATTTGTTTAATGCCTGGCACAGTTGTGCAATCAGGTGAAATAATTCTAACAACCTCCCTAATTTCAGTGCCCTGTCCAAGCTTTCTGGCCTTGCCTCCACAGACAAGATGTCACTCTCCTGTTAGAGGGAAAACAACAGCTTCTTTGGAAAAGGAAGTTTGTTTTGTACAGGACAGAACTGCTCCTGTTTTCCATAAGCTGTGGCCACCCCACCCTGTATGTGCAATGAAGCCACTGAGTCACCAGCATGAAGAAATGTCCAGCTTGAGCACATTGCTGAGGACTCAAAATCCCTACCAAAGAGAAGTGGAGACATCCTTCTTCAGCTGATAGATACAGAGGAAGAAATGTTGCCTGGAAGCAATAAAGAAAATAAAGACTCCAGACCTGGCAGGTCTAGGGCATGTTTGTTTGTGTAAATGCAGGTTCTAGCTGCTAGGGAGAGCCTGGGGTGACAGCAGCAAACAGGAGAGCTGGGGTGTGACCATCCTCTGCCACAGGGGGCCAGGGCTGGGGTTCGTTCCATTCTCTGTGAAATGAAGGTGAGAGTAGCCTTAAGATGTCCCTGAAAGATGGTTATTCACATACCTGCTTCTGGCCATGGGTGCTTTTGGAAGAAGACACTGCCCCTGGCCAAATGCCTGCTGCTCCCTGGACTCCTCAGATGGCAGACAGTGGGTAAGCAAGTGGGGAAACAAATCTCAGATGCTCCCTGGACTCCTCAGATGGCAGACAGTGGGTAAGCAAGTGGGGAAACAAATCTCAGATGCTCCCTGGACTCCTCAGATGGCAGACAGTGGGTAAGCAAGTGGGGAAACAAGTCTCAGATGCTCCCTGGACTCCTCAGATGGCAGACAGTGGGTAAGCAAGTGGGGAAACAAATCTCAGATGCTGCCTGGACTCCTCAGATGGCAGACAGTGGGTAAGCAAGTAGGGAAAACAAATCTCAGATACTCAGGACCACTGCAATAACTCTGAACTGCTTTGCTATGGTCCCAGCCTTAATAGCCCTTTCCTTCTTATGGTGTCCTCACCATTCTAGAGGAAAATTAAAAGCCAGAAAAAGCACTAAGAAGAGTAGCTACAAAGCACCCCGTGGCAAGGTGTACCCTGTGATGGCACAGAGCATAGGAGGAGGGATGAGGACACCACAGAGAAGAACTGCAAGAGATGCTGCAGCATATTGCTGACTAATAGCTTTCAGCATGCCAAGAGGGGCCAGACCTACTCCAGGAAGAAGATGGGATGACTAACTTTCTCTTTAATTGTAACAAGGAAATGGCACATGGAAGTGTGCTTAGATAAGGGACATGTAGTGTTCACCAAGTTAAAGCTGTACCCTGTGGACCTATCCAGTTTGGGATGCTGAGCCTTGAGCTCCTGCTGCTGTGGGGCCAGAGAGAGGAGAGGAAAAAGGCTTTAGGCATGGCCAAAGCTGTGGTCCATGGGACTTGTTTGAGGAAATCTCTGTTACCTGTGAAATTTGAGCACTGATGAAAGGTTGGGGCAAAGTCTGGCACGACTTGTGGGCACAAAAGGCATTTACTGCTCCAGCAGCAGCTTCAGCAGCAATAGAGTGCAAAGTTCAAACGTCAAGGCAGAGACCAGGATGCAGCAGGGGATTAGCCTTGCTGGGAAATATTGTGTCCCTGCAGGTTGCAATCTGATCTCTTTGGAGGTATCATGGCACCCACATGGACCCTCATGATATGGGTCCACGAATTTGGGAAGGGGGCAGAGGGGTCAACCTCTTCCCTAAGGTAATTTTGAGCTCCCAGTTAAGCACAGAAGGGTGCATGTGCTGGTGAAGCTCATGGGATTTGCTCCATGGGGTTGGGAACTCTTTGGGAGCCCAAGAGACAGTTGCATGACAGGAAGCACAGAGCACAAATAAAGTGAAAACTATGATGAGGGTGAAAATCAGCACCAGGACATCAGAGCATCCCAAGTCAGAGGGCTCTGCACCACAGGGGCTGGCTGATGCTTGCTCTGATCCACCTGAGGTGCAATCCAGCCTTGCAGACGTGGAGTCCAATCTCTCCTGTAGACCTCGATTCTGCAAGAGGAACTACAGGGATGGATTCTCAAACACAACCAGAACTGGTGGGACCTAGGACTTAACGGAGAGAGCAACAGAATCAGCCTCATGATTTCCTCCCTGTTTACAGGGACAATATTTTTCCAGAGTTCAAAGTCTTTCTCTGCAGGAAGCATGTGATGTGCTTCACAGTCAGACACACTTCTGGTGCTATGAACAATTAAAGAAATCAATTTCTGGAGCAATAATTTCTGTGTTTGTAATCTCTGGACTGATTACAGGGGCTGGAAAAAAAAATCAATCACTATCTGGAAATCTTTCCAATAGGGCTCACCAAGCATGCTACACTGCTCTTGTCAGACCCCACCTGAAGTCCTGTGTGCAGTTCTGGAGCCCTCAGCACAGGAAGGACATGGAACTGTTGGAGTGGGTCCAGAGGAGGGCCATGGGGATGATTAGAGGGCTGGAGCAGCTCTGCTGTGAGGACAGACTGAGAGAGCTGGGGGTCTGCAGCCTGGAGAAGAGAAGGCTTCCAGGAGATCTTAGAGTAGCCTTCCAGTATCTGAAGGGGGCTACAGGAAGGCTGGGGAGGGACTATTGACAAGGGCTTGCAATGACAGGACAAGGGGAATGGGTTTAAACCAGAAGAGAGGAGATTGAAAGTGGATGTTAGGAGGAAGTTTTTTGCAGTGAGGTTGGTGAGACACTGGCACAGGTTGCCCAAGGAGGTTGTGGCTGCTCCCTCCCTGGAGGTGTTCAAGGCCAGGTTGGAGGAGGCCTTAAGTAACCTGTACTAGTGGGAGGTGTCCCTGTCTATGGCAGGGGATTGGAACTAGATGATTCTTGAGGTCCCTTCCAACCTTACCATTCTATGGTTCTACGATTCTATTATGCAACAGAGAAAAAAAAATATGGTAAAACTTTGGTGACTGCAAATAACCTCTTTAGTCTCCTAGCAAGAGAGAAGCGGTGTTAAATGGTTATTTCAGAGGCCATTATGCTTCAAAAGCACACAGAAAGAGGAAGGGTGTTGCTCTGATTCCGATCTCCTCCTGCTGCACAAACATGCTGTGTTGACCATGGCAACTCAGTTGGAGCCAAAGCCCAAACTCCTGTGCCGATGCTCTGCACTGCTTCCTGCACTCTGTGGGCATTGCTGGGATCTTACTTGAGATGTCAGTGCCTTGCTTGTGCCCTGCAAGACCTCAGCAAGTTCTTCCTTGGTACAGAAGAGTTTGTGCTGCTGCTAAAGGAAGAGCTCCCATCAGCAGGTTCTTCCTTGGTACAGAAGAGTTTGTGCTGCTGCTAAAGGAAGAGCTCCCATCAGCAGGTTCTTCCTTGGTACAGAAGAGTTTGTGCTGCTGCTAAAGGAAGAGCTCCCATCAGACATGGTGCCAAAAGCAGAGAGAGGCAAAGACCACAGCACAGGTGATTTCCCTACTGCCAACCAATGGTTGAATTTTGAGCTGCCACAACACCACAACATATTTGCTCTTTTT
>VWZE01008228.1:1466739-1500698 GCA_013396675.1 Eubucco bourcierii
CTCCCTCCCTGGAGGTGTTCAAGGCCAGGTTGGAGGAGTCCTTGAGTGACCTGTGCTAGTGGGAGGTGTCCCTGCCTATGGCAGGGGGTTGGAACTAGATGATCCTTGAGGTCCCTTCCAACCTTACCATTCTATGATTCTATGATTCTACTCCAGCCTGACTGCTCTCTGCTTGTGAGGAGGATGCAGTAATTCTGTATAATATTAACCACCTACAGCAAAAGGGCCTGGTTTTATGTATGCCAAATCCACCTTTCCCACAGCATTTCGTGGTCTCATTTCCTCTTGTTTACCCTATTTGTGTCTACCTTCATACTGATGAACCCAGGAGGATGAAGAAGAGTAGGTTTCTGTAAACCGTGGTAGATGAGAGTGTTATTTGGTTATATTTGTCCTGTACTCAGCATCCTTGCGTTGTGTAACACAGGATATTGCAATTTCTGCATTTTTATTGCTTCTATCTTTAGTAGCAGCAAAGGATCATGCATCACATTCTTTATTCAGGTTCTGGTCGTTTCATTTCATTTCTTACATCAGAAAGGACTTGCCTGAATCTCCATCTTCTGCATGGAAACAGAGAAGGGATGGGAACTAACTGGTAACCATTGGAGAAACTGACTAATGGCTCACTCACAGACATCATCCTCAATATTGAGCATCCTTAAACGGGCTGTAAAATGATGGAAAAATCAGAATCTTATCGATGCTTATTGATATCTAAAAGATAAGTGTCAAGAGGGTGGGGCCAGACTCTTTTCAGTGATGCCCAGTGGTAGGAAAAATGGCAACAGACAGAAACTAGAACAAAGGAAGTTCCACCAGGAAAAAAAATTCTTTTCTGTGAGGGTGCTGGAGCCCTGGAGCAGGCTAACTGGAGAGGTTATGGAGTCTCCTTCAGTGGAGAGATTCCAAACCCACCTGGACATTGTGATCCAGGGCAACTTGCTGTGGATAACCCTGCTTTAGCAGAGGGGTTGGACTAGATGATACCCAGAGGTCCTTTCCAGCCTCCACCATCCTGAGATTCTGTGTGATTCTGTGACAGTAACACCATGTTGGGCACAGAAAATGCTGATGGTGTGTGTCTGCACTGGAAGAACCATGGAGACACCCAGCTCTGTGGCTGGAGAGCTCAACACTGTGCCAGCACAAAACCCTTCTCATTACTGACCAAGCTTATAGGCAGGAAAAAGATCCTAAAGCAAGAGTGACATTAGGGAGAGGGAGTTAGGTATTAAAGCATAAAAGAACCTTTTGTCTGGCTAATCTTTGCCATGGCAAAAATACAGTGACCAAGTTCAATCTGCTTTGTGCATTGGCACTTGTAAGTTTTGAAGGATGGTCTAAGGCAGCTGCAGCCAATTGTATTTGCACAGATAAGCTGGAGCAAAGAATTAAGCTCAGAAAATCTGGCTAGGTTTATCTTCAAAGCATTTCCAAGCAGCTAATTGAAAATTATCCAAGCCACCTTCCTGATTTCTTGCATATTATTGCCTTAATTTGCCAGCGAGTGGAAAGTGCTTGGAAAACTCACAAAGGATTTGTGAGTGCTAAGCTTTACTACTTGGAATTTATTTAATTATAAATGTGTCCTTGCTCATGTGATGATTCTTAAGCCAGTTTGTGCTACTCTCATCCATGCTTCAGACTCCAATGGGACTAACCATGTAAAAACAGGTCTCTGACAGGAGCAGTGGGCCAGGGTATTCCTGTTGTCATCTGATCCAGATCACCCCTTCTCTGTGCTTCAGCTGTCCCTGCAGCACTGATGGTGAGCATGGTGCTGGGTGCATGGTCAGCTGGCTGCTCTGTGAGTCTGTTTCTCATTCCTGAAACATTTCCTGGTGTGCAGGACTATGCTGTTCCTGTAGGAATTGCTTATAAAAGGCTCCAAACTGGTCCTGATGCTGATCCTGGCAATAACAGCATCCTTGTAAGGATATCAATGCTTATCAGTATCAGGAGGATGAGGTCAGCCTTTTTTCAGTGGTGCCCAACACCAGGACAAGAGGTAACTAGCACAAATGTGAACATAGGAAGTTCCTATGAGTTCCTGTGAGAGTGGTGGAGCACTGGAATGGGCTGCCCAGAGAGTTGGTGAAGTCTCCATCTCTGCAGTATTTCAAAACCCACCTGCATGCTATCCTGTGCAACCTGCTGTGGGTCAACCTGCTGTTAGCAGATGGCTTGAACCAGATGATCTCCAGATGTCCCTTCCAAACTCTGTAATTCTGTGACTCTCATTGCTGAACCAAAGGGATGCTTTTCAGAAGCATGGTTAAAAAAAAAAGTTTCACAGTTGGAGTGAGTCAGGAAAAGTTCCCCAGCTGCCAGGAAAATGATCCAACCTTGTGTGTGAACAACCCCATCACTCCCTGCGTGCTTTTAGCTCCCTTTAATTGACCCAGTGCTCTGTGGACAAAACCTGTTCACAGGGCTGGGATGTGAATTTATCTGACTACTGGGAGTCTTCCTGGTTCACATAGAATTACACAGAATCACACAGAAACCTCCAGGTTGGCAAAGCCCCTCAGGATCACCAAGGCCAACCCACAACCCTACTCTACAATATTCACCTTCAACCGTATCCCCAAGCACCACAGCCAAGCCACCCTGAAACACATCCAGGGTTGGTGACTCCAGCACCTCCCTGGGCAGCTCATTCCAGTCCCTGACCACACTCTCATAGAATCATAGAATGGTAAGGTTGGAAGGGACCTCAAGGATCATCTAGTTCCAACCCCCTGCCAGAGGCAGGGACACCTCCCACTAGCACAGGTCACTCAAGGCCTCATCCAGCTTGACCTTGAACATTTCCAGGGAGGGAGCAGCCACAACCTCCCTGGGCAACCTGTGACAGTGTCTCACCACCCTCACCATAAAGAACTTCCTCTTAACATCCAGTCTAAGTCTTCCCTCTGCCAGTTCATACCCATTGCCCCTTGTCCTGGCATTGACCTTGTCAATAGTCCCTCCACAGCCTTCCTGTAGGCCCCCTTCAGATATTGGAAGGCTACTCTGAGATCTCCTGGAAACCTTCTCTTCTCCAGGCTGCAGAGCCCCAACTCTCTCATCCTGTCCTCACAGCAGAGCTGCTGCAGCCCTCTCAGCATCTTCGTGGCCCTCTTCTGGACCAGCTCAAACAGTTCTATGTCCTTCCTGTACTGGGGGCTCCAGAACTGCACACAGGACTCCAGATGGGGTCTGACGAGAGCAGAGCCAAGGGGCACAATCCCCTCCCTTGCCCTGCTGCCCACACTGCTCTTGCTGCAGCCCAGCACACAGTTGCTGTCTGGGCTGCACTCACACTGCAGCCTCATGTTGAGCTTTTCATCACCCCAGACTCCAAGGTCCTTTTCCTCAGGGCTGCTCTCCAGCCAAACACTCTCCATGAAAAGCTTTTTCCTAATGTCCAATCTAAACCTCCCCAGTCCCATCCTGAGGCCATTCCCCCTTGTTCTGTCTCTAGTTACCTGTGAGCAGAGCCCAGCAGCAGCCTCTCCACAATGTCCCTTCAGGTAGTTGTAGAGAGCAGTGAGATCTAAACCAGTGAGTGGATCACAGGTGATCCGTATGGTGTTTTGTCTTGTCTGCCACAAGAGAAGTAATACTGATAATCCTCTGAAGCAAACTCTGAGAAAAACTCAGTGTGTCTTACCAAGAGAAATTAAAAGTACAAACTCAGATGGATTTGTCTCTTTCTGGAGCAACCTGAGCTTGATACTTAGACAGAGACTTTTCCAGATTCAGAGTATCTGTTTAGTAAGGTCAGGCTCATTTGTATGTCAGTGAGAATAACTCAATCTGCCTGGTGCAACCCCTGAGCATCATCTTGGGCTGCTCCTCCTTGGTTTACAGGACATTTTCTGATTATTTGTAATGTCCCATTCCTGATCCTTAGCAAATATCTCCAGGTATGCCATAGGATTGAAAAAATGATTAAACTTGCTCATAAACCATAAACTGTGCTCAGCTATGGAAAGCAGGAGTTATGAATAGATGTTATTTGCCACAATAATACCCTATAAAAGTCAAAACCCATAGAATGAAAGGGAAGATTAACTATTATTGGGCATGCTTCAGCAACTGGAATTATTTTGCATGTCAGTTACGAGTTAATTTGTAACATTAATCTAATCATAGACCTCAGCTGGGGCACAAAATGTTTTTAATTAGTCCTGTGACTTTTAAAATGATCACCTGATGAAAAGCTTGCAAGTTTTACTATGATTTAATGCTAAATATTAGGGAGGGGGAAAGCTTTCCAGGTTTCATCAGGAAATACAAATCATCTGCTCTCGTTACCTTGCTGGTTTTGTTGTGTCGAGACTTGGTAATGTTGGCAGCCTGGCAGCAGCTGTGCAGCTGGGGAGAAAAAAAAAAAAATTGAGTTAAAATCTTGCTGCAAAATGAGCTGTGAGATAATAGCTTTGGGACTGATTCAATGTAAGCAAGAGATCACCAGCTGAGTCATTAAAAATAGAGATGAATGGGAAGCAATAAATGGATGGCTTGGATGAATAAGAGTGATTAGGAAGTGTGTGAAGTTGGTGGTGGGTTTGGGTTTGTTGTTTTTTTTTTTTTTCCTGAAGATTATATTTTGTCCCCTAAAGTGGCATATGGCTCCTGTGAGAGCTCATATTCCCAGTGAATGTGTCACTGCCAGTTTATAAATACTTCAAGAGATAAGAAGCAGCTTGGTGGGCAGCACTGAGCAGAAATGGGCATCCTGCCCACAGCACCTGGTTATGAGTCATTAGCCCAGGTCCATCAGAAGATGACCAGGATGTGGGCTTTGGGGACAGAGAAGGTTTCTGTGGGGAAGGAAGCAGCTGCTTTTTTTGAAGGGGAGGACTGGTTGTTTCCCTGGAATTGTTTCTTTCCAGGCTTACTTTTAAGTAGGACTAGGAGTAAGCAAAGTTGAAGGAAGGATGATGTGGGTACCTGTGGATGATGTGGGTACCTGTGGATGATGTGGGTACCTGTGGATGATGTGGGTACCTGAGGATGATCTGGGTGCTTGAGGATGATGTGGGTACCTGAGGCTGCTGGCTAAGACTTCTGCTACTTCAAGGAAAAGAAAACTTTAGTGAAAAGCTGGAATCTCTTTCATGACTCATGAAACACCAATATATAATCATGAAGTATCAAAGGAGACATCCCAGTGCTCATGAAGAGGCAGTAGGAGTGTTTCCTCCAGGGTGAAGGTGTGCCAGTTTGGGAGCTTTTGGCTCCTGGTCACATCACCTAATTAACAGATGGTCTTTTTCTGTCCACTGAAATCAGGGACAGCAAAATCAGTCCCTAACCAAACAACCTTCTTTATAAATGCAGTCAAAAGTAATACCAGACTTAAGCTGGGCATGGGGAGCACGCAGCTGAAGTCAGCCAGCTGCTGTTCTGGAGGAATATTTGAATGACATCAGGACAACAGGAGAGCTTTATCCAGTTCCTGATCATCCCTTCTGGCTTTAATAACATCAGAGAGCTAAAACACACTTATTTATTGCTGTAAATATTGCACCCAAAGATGAGAAAGCAGATTTAAAGCTGCAAGAGCCCTAAGAACATTGAAGGGATGAAAAAGTGAGGCATTATTGGATTACCCAGAGGAGTCTGGCATGCACCTGAAAAGCAGTGCCCTTCTGGCTGCCCAGCTCACCCTGCCCTGTACAACCATCACATTCCTATTCAAATCTGGACCCTGAAGTATTCTGTTCACTCTGCTTCCCAGGCAGGGTAATTAAGGTAGAATTATCTGCCAACAAAATGTGGATCTCATTTGTTGAACTTTCCTTAAGGACCAGACCTGTTGTAGCACTGCTGACCTGGATGTTTAACATTTGTTTGCCTATATGGTCTATCCTCTGCTCTTCTGGGATGGGAGCAGGACCTTGATGATGCTTTAATCATCATGCTTTGCCAGGTCCTCTTGCCCTGGTGCCCACAAGAGCTGCCAATACAGGAAAGCACACAGGTGCTTGTACATACATTAGCTACCAATAAGTGTCAATAGGTTGTTCCAGCCACACACAGATGAGTATTAATTTCTTTACCAAAGGCTTCTCTGTTCCCAGTGATCTGAACATGATTCATTTTCTTGGGGAAGCAAAATGCCCTTTTTACCTCATTCCCTACTGGTGAGGCTGTTGCCATCTCATGAGGGACCTCTCAAGTAGGTATTGGGTTATATGGGATGCTTTGAAGATGTTCTCTGAGCACAGGACTCTTGCCTAGCAATTGTTCTGTATTTAACACCAGCATTTAGAGCTCTTTTCCAGCCTTAATGATTGTATGATTTCATGTTAATCACAGTAGTGTTGAGTTGATGTTTGGATTTGATGACCTTAGAGTTGTTTTCCAACCTCTATGGTTCTATAGTGATCATGGTAGTGTTTGGTTGACAGTTGGACTTGATGACCTGAGAGGTCTTTTCCAACCTCAATGATTCTATGGTGATCATGGTAGTGTTTGCTTGACAGTTGGACTTGATGACCTGAGAGGTCTTTTCCAACCTCAATGATTCTATGGTGATCATGGTAGTGTTTGCTTGACAGTTGGACTTGATGATCTTAGAGGTCTATTCCAATCTTAATGATTCTATGATTCTATAGTGGTCATGATAGTGTTAGGTCAATGGCTGAACTTCATGAACTTAAAGGTCTTTTCTGAGCTTAGTGATTCTATGATTCTGTAGTGGTCATTATAGTGTTAGGTTGGTAGTTGAACTTGATGATCTTAGAGGTCTTTTCTAACCTTAATGATTCTATGGTTCTATAGTGATTGTGATAGTGTTAGGTTGGTAGTTGAAGTTGATGATCTTAGAGGTCTTTTCCAACCTTAAGGGTTCTATGATTCTATAGTGGTCATGGTAGTGTTGGGTTGAGGGTTGAACTTGATGATCTTAGAGGTCTTTTCCAACCTTAAGGATTCTGTGATTCTGTAGTGGTCATGGTAGTGTTGGGTTGAGGGTTGAACTTGGTGATCTTAGAGGTCTTTTCCCTCATTAATGATTGTGTGATGGTATTATAGTCATGCTAGTGTTGGGTTGCTGGTTGGACTTGATGACCCTAGAGGTCTTTTCCAACCTTAATGATTGCAGGAACCTTAATGTTTCCATCATTTACAATTCAGCCAAGGTATTTAAGAAAAAAATGCTGGTGGGTGCCTCATGATCAGGTGCTGCAGTGCACAGGAAGCAGTTGAGAGGCGGCAGTCTGCATCGGTAATCAGGTTAGAGTCAGCTGCCTGTGCCCTGCAGCTCGCTCCCAAATGGCATGTAGTCTAATTAGTTGTAGAAAGGATTTTACTGAATAGCTGTAAACAGATCTGAGGGCTTGGAATCAAATCAATCTGACTGTGGAAACTTTTCAGGATAATTATAAACTGTTATCGGCAAAGGCCTTGTAACAGTGGGGAAATTTGTAGCTCTGACACTGTCCTCTGCGGGGGAAGGAGAAGGACAGAGGGTGTGAGGGTCCATGTCTAAGCAGGGTCTTCTTCAGAGGAGGGAGAAGAGGCTGCAGCTGATACAGAGACCTTCTCTCTCTCGAGATTTTTATTTTTTTTTCCCCAGTGCTTTTGAATGTTTTGTTCTTTTCTGTAATCATAGAATCACAAAATCATTTAGGTGATTAGAGACCTTCAAGATCATCATGCCCAACCGTCGACCCAGCCCTACCAGGTCTAATGAAACCATCTCCCTCAGCACTGCATCTGCATAGCTTTTAAAGCCCTCCAGGGATGAGGACTCTGCTACTACCCTGGGCAGCCTGTTCCAGACAGCCCTTTGGGGGGAAAAAATTCTTCTTAATGTCCAACCTAAACCTCCCCTGGTGCAACTTGAGGCCATTTCCTCATCTTGTCACTTGTTGACTGTGTCCCAGTACCTGAGGTCCCACCACACCCTATTAAAAAAGGAAAAGAAGAGCAATATTTGAGGGGTTTGAGCATGGTTTTATGTAAAGACATGTGCAAAAATTCTCTCTTCACAGATCAGGATGGTCCTGGCTCAGACCTTTACCGTCTTCCTACCGTAAGCACCAAAAATCACAGCTCTTGGATAGGCAGGTCCTCATTACCCCGTGACACCACCCTGGCCACCATCCCCAGCTTGACCTGCTCCTCAACTCTGTGTTCCCGTTCATGGCAATGCCACAGAATTCAACTGGAGAAAATGGCTTTTGCTTCACTCAGACACTCGACTTCTCCCGCCCATCTCCTTGTCCCAGTGAGGCTGGTCGGACCTTCGATGCACTGAGTGGGCAGGAGGCCTGCAAAACCTTGCTGAGCAATGGCACAGCATCCTCTGGTGTGCCCAGCCCCTCTGATTCCTGTGCCCAGCCCCTCTGCTCTACCACCCCAGGAGAGGAGGAGACCCAGTTCAGCGAAGGGATCAAATATGTCTCAGCCGAAGGGGAGGAACTGGCGTGCGGCTGGGGAGGCTTCACCCCTGGGTGCTTACAGCTCTTTAACACATCCAAGGGTGTCTTGTTCTTCCTCTGCGTGGCCTCCTTCCTGCAAGGCATGACAGTGAACGGCTTCATCAACACAGTCATCACCTCCATCGAGCGGCGCTTCGACCTCCGCAGCTACCAGAGTGGGCTGATCGCCAGCTCCTACGACATCGCAGCCTGCGTCTGCTTGACCTTCGTCAGCTATTTTGGGGGCAACGGCCACAAGCCACGCTGGCTGGGCTGGGGTGTGCTGGTCATGGGCCTGGGCTCCCTGCTCTTTGCCTTGCCCCACTTCACCACAGGACACTATGAGGCACGTTCAGCGGCAGAAGTGGGTGTCTGTGGGGGCAACCAGAGCCTGCCCTGTGCCCAAGCTGCCTCCAGCCTTTCCAGCTACCGGTTTGTCTTCATGCTGGGGCAGTTCCTGCATGGAATGGGGGCCACGCCGCTCTACACACTTGGTGTCACCTATCTAGATGAAAATGTCAAGACTAACTACTCCCCTGTGTACATTGGTGAGTGGAGCTGGAGGGGCAGCTCAGACCCATGGGCTGGTCCATCTACCATGGCAGAGAACCATCTGCCTTGGCTCAAGGCCTCCTTGAACAGTTTCATGACAGATGCTCTCAGTCTTTTGCTCCCCGTAGTGGATGAGGTGGTACTTGGAGGGATGTGGCAACTTCTGGGGAGATTTTGATTATTTCCAGGCATGAACTGTGGGTGCAGCCGAGTGTTTTCACTCCCGTAGCACATGCCTTGCAGATCAGGAGGTGCCTCCTGCTCCTGGCATGGAGCCAGCTGTCCAGCATGCTCCAGCGTGTGTGTGTGGCATTAAAATCTCTGGCAAGCAACCATGAAGTCATGCCCTGTCTGTGCAAGGGGACATCGTCCCTTTAGCACTGCAACAGAGCAGGGATAGTTGCTGGGCTGTGCAGGTACTGCTGGTGGAAAGCACAGCCAGGAGAAGGGGCTCAGCTCTGTGTTGCTGATCACTCACTTACTGTGAAACTGATGAAAAGTGGTGACCTCGTAGCAATTTCTTCATTTAGCAGAAGGCTGGGCAGAGAGAGAAGAAGATCACAAGGTGATCATCAGTAAATTGATAGAATCACAGAATACCAGGTTGGAAGCAAACTTTCTTGGCAAAGAAATCAATGATCTTTGCATGGCAGCAAACCAAAATAGATACCAGTGGTGCCATAGGGTCAGTGCAGAGACAACACCGCTGCTCATCACACCAGCAGCTGGAATGTGGCATCAGGATCAGCTACATCCCTGCTAGCTCTGGTTTTCCACTGAAGCAGTTTTGGTTGCCCCATCCTATCAGAATTCCCTAGGATGGGTGTGAAAGTTTCCCTGGGACTCAGTGTGAGAGGAAAACTTGTTAAAACTGGCATAGCTGCCTTATGGGGAAAGACTGAGAGCCCTGGGGCTGTTTAGCCTGGAGAAGAGCAGCCTAAGAGGGGATCTTAATGTTTATAAATATCTGAAGGCTGAGTGTCAAGAACAGGCCAGTCTCTTTTCAGTGGTGCCCTGTGATAGAACAAGGGGCAACAGGTACAAACTGCAGCTCAGGAAGTCCCAACTTAACATCAGGAAAAGCTTCTTTGCTGTGAGGGTGCAAAACCCTGGAGCAGGCTGCCCAGAGAGATTGTGGAGTCTCCTTCTCTGGAGAGATTCCAAACCCACCTGGCCATTGTGATCCTGGGCAAGCTGCTGTGGGTGACCCTGCTTTAGCAAAGGGGTTGGAATGGACGATATCCAGAGGTCCCTTCCAACTCCACCATTCTATGATTCTATGAACTGCCTGCCTTTGTTTCTTGGTGATTCAGGGACAAGGGGATGAGGTGGACGGAGGCTGAGCATCCCAGGTCCAGGAGTGAATGGGGCTGGTGCAGTGGGGCAGGGGCTGCTGGGCACTGGCAGTACCCCTACCTGAAATGCTGCTGTTTCTCTAACAGGGCTTCTTTTCCCTTTCAGCTGTGTTCTACACTGCTGCAATCCTGGGGCCTGCAGCGGGTTATCTGGTAGGAGGAATGTTTCTAAATATTTATACTGAAATTGGCAGAGAGTAAGTGGCTGAAAAATTATCTTGTTCCTTTTCCTTTATGTTTTATGTTGCCTTTGGGGAAAAAAACAAAGCAAAACAAAAACAAACACAAAACCAAAACGAAACCAAACAAACAAACAAACAAACAAAAAAATCAACAAAAACCCAAACAAACCAAAACCAAAAACTAATAATTATCTGGAAAAATGACCTGGTGCCTAGAAATATGCCTGTGGTGCTCAGTGATGTTTCTGGGGGTGTGGGGAGGCTGAGTCTGGAAGGATGGTTCCTGTCAGTGCTATGGCTCAAAGAAAATTGCTGACAAACCTGTCAGCTTGGATCCTTCCTCACGCTGCACTGCCTGTGCTAATGGGGCTGTGAGCAGCAGGTGAGGATTCTGAATGAGTTCCCTGATGAGCTACCAGTAATGCTGCTCAGCTTTCTAGTCAGCCAGCTGGGATGCCTGGGCCCCCTCCTTGCTTTGTTGTACTTGGGATTCTTATCTCTTTATAGGCTCTTTGGAAGATGAATGAGTTAAAAAGGGGGAGAAGGTTTCCAGGGCATGAAATGGGTTATTTGCACCAGTATTCCACCAGTAATCTAATTGAGGATGCTCCTGCTGACTGCAGAGGGGGTTGGACTAGATGACCTTTGGAGGTCCCTTCCAACCCAGACCATTCTATGATGATGTGATTCTGTGATTCTATGATTCTATGATTCTATGATTCTATTCTTGCAAAGGGTGACTCTGGTGTAGGACAATAACTGTAGCAAGCTCCAAAGTGCATATGAGATGGGGAAAGGTGAAGGTGCAAGCCAGAGATTAAAGAAGAATCAAATGTTGCAATTTCCTGGGTTCCTTCCTGTCCTTTCCAGGAAGGCAGTGCTGTGGTGTGGCAAGGAGGGATGATGGATGCCCTGTAGATCACAAAGAGAGAAACCAGAGCTCCATGACATCCCCTCCCATGTCCCCCCAGGATCTACCAGCTTCAATGAGAGGCACACCAAGCTGCCCTGCTCCATCTCAAACCACTTCTCTCTCTTGTGTCCTCTCTGCTTTGTTTCTTACAGGACTGACATGGCCCCAGAGAACACACTGTGGGTGGGGGCATGGTGGATTGGCTTCCTTGGGGCTGGAGCAGCCTCCCTCCTCATCTCCATCCCCATCCTGGGCTACCCCCAGCGCCTCCCAGGTACATGGCTCAAGGGAATTGGGGCTGGACCTCATGGTACTCATTGTCACCATGGGACTTACATCTTCATGCACTCATGCAGCTGGGGACACTGGGGTGGAGGAAGATCTCCCAGTGTTTACATCAGAATTCCTAGTTGGATTTCATCCCCATGGCTTTCCAGCTGCCTGTTTCCCTGCTCCTCCCTTGCATCTGTTGGCAGAGGGAGGATGTTATGCTGCATATTCCCCCTGCAAGTCCAATGCTTCCCTTGCACCCCATCCTGTGTCTCACATGCTCCTTGTTCCCAGTTGCCCTTTGTTTTCAGGCTCCCAGCGGTACATCGTGATGAGAGTGTCAGAGGCTCATCAGCTCAAGGATGGGAGCCACAAAAAAGCATCAGATCCAGACTTTGGGAAAACAGTTAAAGACCTACCTCGGTAAGAACACTTTCCCCAACCTGAGGTCTAGGGAACCCTCCTCAGAAGCAAGAGCAGAGGGCTCCAGCTGAGTTTGCTTTCTGTGATGCTGGCTAAAAGCTTTGGCCTATCTCCAAACGTGATTTCTCACAGGGGAAATTGCAAAGTGCCTGGTCCCAGCAGTGGCCAGGGGCTCTTGGCATGTGGGCTGAGCTAGAAACTGTGCTGGGGGTCATGTGGGAGAGCAGGGAACAAGTGACTGGTCCTAGTCGTGGTTTTCAGAAGCTCGTGTCTCATCTGATGGGCTGTGTGTTATCCACCTGCAATCACAAGCATCACACCGAGGTTCACTGAGAGCGGCTTGGTGCCAGCTTCTAGGTCACAAGAGAGGCACAGGTGTTGCCACCTCATTGCCTCTCTTTGGCAGCATTATTTCCTCCTGTCTGCTTGTGTTGGCCTCTCCTGGGCAATTGGGTGTTGTCCAAGGTCTCCTTCTCTCCATTCCCTCAGGGCTTTTCTTCCTTTCCTCTGCTTTTGCCTATGTTAAATCCCTGTTCTGTCTTTTTAACATGAAAAGAGTGGAAACAAACCCCTCAGTTCTTACAGCTCCATTCCAAACCCAGGGAACAAGATATCCTGCACTGGAGCTTTCAGTTCCCACGTTTCCTTTTTTTTTTTTCTTTTTTTTTTTTTTTTTTTTCTTTTCCCTTTTTATCTTGCAGCTGCATTTTATGTGTTACTACTTCTCATCTCTCCTGCAAAGCAGTAACACAGCAGTGTGTTTGATCACAGTGCTGCTGCTTAGCTCTGAGGTGTGGGTGTGGACCAGAAGAAGCTGAGTAGGACATGGTTTAGAGGGATGCTGGGTGGAAACAAGTGAGCCACCAAAATAAAGTGTAGTCTTTTAACCTGGGAACATTTGCTATAGGTCTTTGAAATTCTTTGATGTTGAGTTGTATTTGAATGAAGGGCAGAGGGAGAGGTACTTCTTTATTCACAGCTTGGGTTTAGCTGATGTTTAGGCTCAGGATGCTGCAGAGATCTCTGAGCAGCTTTCAGATCTTGCAGTCAATAAAGGGATTTTTCCTTTTCTTGCATTTTCACCCAGGACTGCTCTTAGGGAAGAGTTTGCGTCCATGTTTGAGGGCTGCCCCAAGCAAAGGCAAACAGTCACAGGATCCCAGCATGATTGGGAGTTAGAAGGGACCTCTGGGGATCATCTACTCCAATCCCCCTGCTAAATATAGCACATCAGGTTGCCCAGGATCACAATGTCCATGCAAATCTGTAATCTCTCTGGAGAAGAAGACTCCACAACCTTTCTGGGCAGCCTGCTCCAGTGCTCTGGCACCCTCACAACAAAGAAGTTTTTACTGCTGTTGAGGAAGAAGTTCTGGAGCCCCCAAGACAAGAAGGACTTGGAACTGTTGGAGCGAGTCCAGAGGAGGCCATGAAGATGCTCAGAGGACTGCAGCAACTCTGCTATGAGGACAGGCTGAGAGAGTTTGGGCTCTGCAGACTTCCAGTATCTGAAGGGGGCTACAGGAAGGCTGGGGATGGACTGTTTACAAGGTCTTGTAATGACAGGACAAGGAGTAATGGGTTTAAAGTGACTAAGGGGAGATGTGGACAAAATGTTAGGAAGCAGTTCTTTCTAGTGAGGGTGGTAAGGCACTGGCACAGGTTGCCCAGGGAAGTTGTGGAAGCTTCAAGGCCAGGTTCCAGGTTCAAGGCCAGGTTAGATGAAGCCTTGAGTGACCTGTGCTAGTGGGAGGTGTCCCTGCCTATGGCAGGGGGTTGGAACTGGATGATCTTTGAGGTCACTTCCAACCTTACCATTCTATGATTCTATGGTTTCTTTGTTCTAGATGATGCCTGTTAGCCCTTGTCCTATCACTGGGCCCCACTGAAGAGTCTGACCCCTTTAGCTCTTGCTGAGCATTAAGAAGATCAATCTCAGGCTGCTCTTCTTCAGGCAAAACAGCTCCAGTTCTCTTAGCCTTTCCTCCTCACAGAGATGCTTCAGGCCCTTGTCATCTTCATGGCCCTCCACTGGACCCTCTCCAGTGATTCACTTTTTCTCTTGAACTGGAGAACACAGAACCGGACCCAGTACACCAGATGAGGCCCCAGTAGGACAGTGTAAAGAGGGAGGAGAAATGTTGCCAACTGCTGTGCCTCTGCCAGCAGTGACTCCTGAACCTCAGCCGTGGCATTTGCCTTTGTGCTGGCAGAGGAGGCTTGCAGCAGGTGCTCAGCACAGGACTTTCCAGCAGCAGTCACTCTGTGTCGTGTCAGCACAACGACTCACACCGGTCTGAAAGTCTTGGAGACTTCATAGGAAGTTTCCCAGGGGTTAAGGCAGCTTTATGATGAATATTACATTGAAGAGATTTCAATGCTGTTATTAAATGGCATTCTTGACTGGCTGCCATGTTCCGAGGTCATGGCTTATTCCCCACCAGGAAATTAAATTCAAAACCTGCATTGAAATAATGATAAGGTTATGACTAAACCCAACACAGGGCAACAGAGAGGGATGAAATTCGGTGGTTGATGCTTTGCTTGCTTATCTGGAGTAAAACTCTCACTGTTTCTCAGTGAAGGCTGCCTGACAGCAGGTGTGGAGGCAATCCTTCTCCAGGAGCACCTTCCTTCACCCCTTGTTCCTCCAGAAAAAATACTGAAGGTTGGCAACTCACATCCAACAATTCAGATCACTCCAGATCTTGGTGTGGTTCTCATTTGACAGCAGAATCCCAGCAGCCTTTTGTGTTCCTTGCTTTTGATTAATAAAAGGGAAGTGCCTTCAAGGCTCTCTCCTCTGGAAACTTGCATTAAAGAGGAGGTCACATCTGTGCCTGCAGCTTGTGGGGACACATGGACCAGGCTGGAGAACAAGGCCAAAGGACACTGTTGCTTTTGTTTTTGTCAGGGATCGAGTGCTACACATTTTCTCACAGTAGGGACAGTTAGAGTCTCACAAAGATAAGCAGATGAAACAAAATACTGGCCCATGCCAGCAGGTCCTTTGTAAGCGAGCTTAATGAATTGCTGGACTCACAGTGCTGCCCAAGAGCAGGAGCTTACAGGAATGTAGCTTGTGCGGCTTAATCCTCTGCCCTCGAGAGACTTCTGTCTTAATTCTTGGGTTGAAAAGGCCTGATAAAAGTGCTTTTGCCTTTCTCTGGTTCCATGTGATTGCTCTCATGAAATAACCCCTGCTGTCGGTGCAGAGAGATTCAAACATAAGACATGGAGCTGTGCCAGGAGGGGAGGCTTTGTCCCAGTGAGCTATAGATCAGTTGGTGAGGATCACTAACTGTTCTGTCAAGCTCTCGGCTTCAGCAGGAGAGGCTACAGTCAGTGTTTCACTCATCCCTCCTGGATTAGTTGGCAGTGTGGGGCTTGGCTTTGTCTCATGGCTTTACTACAGCTTCCTGTGTTGTAAAGGGAGGTTGCTAAATAAAGAATCATAGAATGGTACGGTTGGAAGGGACCTCAAAGATCACCTAGTTACACCTCCAGGGAGGGATCAGCCACAACCTCTTCCATGTCCTTCCTGTGCTGGGGGCTCCAGAACTGCACACAGGACTGCAGGTGAGGTCTGAGGAGAGCAGAGCAAAGGGGCACAATCCCCTCCCTTGCCCTGCTGCCCACACTGCTCTTGCTGCAGCCCAGCACACAGTTGCTGTCTGGGCTGCACTCACACTGCAGCCTCATGTTGAGCTTTTCATCACCCCAGACCCCCAGACTCTTGTCCTGTTACTGGGCATCACTGAAAAGAACCTGGCCTCATCCTTCTGACACCCACCCTTGAACTATTTGCAAGTATTGATGAGAACCAGCCCCTCCTCAGACTTCTCTAGGCTAGAAAGCCCCAAGTGTCTCAACTTGTCTTTGTAAGAGAGATGTTCATCTTTGTAGCCCTTTGCTGTACCCTCTCAGGCAGTTCCTTATCATTTTTGAACTGGGCACCCCAGAACTGGACACAGTACTCCAGATGAAGCCTCACCAGGGCAGAATAAAGGGGAAGAAGAACCTCCCTTGACCTGCTTTATGCATTTTGATGCATCCAAGAATACTTAGTTGTATCACATTAGATTTCCTCCAAAGCAGTAGGTGTTAAATGGCAGTGCCTTTCAACCCAGCAAGCAGCCCATGGCATCCCCTTTGCTGCAGGATGGCAGGGCTGTGCCTGTCTCTGAAACAGGTTGATCTGTGCTATCGGTGTGGACTTGGCTTGGGGAAAACCACAGCAGAATTTCAAGCTGGTTACAAAACGCTGCCTGCAGAGCAGCATCATCCCTCTTAGTCCAATATCCGAGGTAGTGGCAGATAATTGAGACCATCCCATGTGCCTGAGGGCCTTTCTGTGCCTCAGAGCTGGAATCACTGCTGGATCATCTTTCTGTGTATAAACGATACGTGGCATTTTTTTTAGTCGTATCTGTGGCTCTAAATCCCAAGTGGGTCGAAAAGAAAATGTATTGACTTATACCTGGAGCATGAAGACTGCTGAGATTGTGGGAGAGAGCTTGCTGCCTGTTTTGCAGTGGGATATAAGGTGCCTTGAAGGTGCTTCTTCCATACAGAAAGGCTTGCTTGGTATTTCCCTCGAGCTGCAAGAAGTTCCATGGTTGTCAGAGATTGTTGTTCCCGTGAGGATGTGGGTGTGCATGAGCAGCAGGTGTGTATGTGAGGGTGTGAGACAAGCTCTGTGGTTTGATTTGAGAGTCCCAAGGTAACTACCATCAGGCACTAACAAAACCTTGAAATGCTGGAGATTTGGTGAGGGGTAGTGTCCTTTCAGTGTTACCCCATTTAGGGGTGGAAGATTCTCAGCCTGACCCTGCAGGTCATCACTGAAATCATCCATACACGAGTCGTGGGCACCCTGGATGTTGATTATGTCACACACAACATTGCTGGTGTCCAGTCCCCATTTTGAACATGTGCATGGGATAAATAGACACATCTGGTGCCTTAATGAGGCCCACAGAGAAGAGTCTCAGATTATTTCCTCCTGCTTTAGGTGTTTGATTGATGTCCTTCAGATTTCCCTGGCCATTGGCTGTAGCAAACAGGGCTGTAAAATATGGCCAGGATAAGCACATCTGAAGTGCCTGAAGTTTGTCAGCACAACATCCAGCAGGAGCAAGGACACATGAAAGACATGGAAACACTGGCACAGGCTTGCCAGGGAGGCTGTGGCTGCTCTCTCCCTGGAGATGTTAGAGGGCAGGTTGGATGAGGCTTTGAGCTACCTGTACTAGTGGGAGGTGTCCCTGCCTATGGCAGGGGGTTGGGACTGGATGATCTTTGAGGTCCCTTCCAACATAAACCATTCTATGATTCTATGATTCTGTATTTAAAAGTGGGTTTTAAGGACAGGTTGTGCCCCCCAGAACACCAGCATCTACTTCATGCAGCTATATATGGGAGGCGGTGTCCTCAGCATCCTTCCTTGGCTGGTAGGACGTGATAAATGCAAGTGGAGAAACTCATTGCTCTTTCATACTCCACTTAGCAATCTTTTGGGGTTTTCCTTCAAAGAGATGTACTTTGGTGGGATACTGCTTTGTCCTACACAAGATCCTTCTGTCTTGATGCTAGGGATGGACCTGAAATCAAAATGTGCCACAGTGATTCACTTCCAGTGTGCTTTTCCTTCCCAGATCAGTACTGCTGCTACTGAAGAACCCTACCTTCATCTTCCTCTGCTTAGCAGGAGCAACTGAAGCCACCCTCATTGCTGGGATGTCCACATTTGGACCCAAGTTTTTGGAGTCTCAATTTAGTTTAAGTGCCTCTGAAGCTGCCACCTTTTTTGGTAAGAAAACCAGGTCCTTGCAAGGTTTTCTCCTTCTTCTTACCAACAGAAGAGCACCACAACCTCGTTTAGAATGGAGACAAAGATCCTTGGCAATTCATTTACAGAGCAGTTCCCATCTTCAGCTATTAGCTACGATCGTTTCCCGTCAGCACATCTGCACCCAGTGCATTTTCAGAGCTGTGTCTACTGACTTCAGGAGGAAATAATGTCACTTCTGTAGCCATCTGTTACCCTCTAGAGGAAGGCAGGATTACTGTAGGCTGTTCCATCACCAGAAAGCATTAACTAAATGTTTCTTTGAATGAGGAATATTCAAAATGCAAGAGTTGTTTTGTCAGCATCCTGAAACTGGGAAGGTCCTCACTTAGCTGCGGTGTTGTAGACTGAGAAAGTGATGTCCAGCAAGACTCAGTACTTATGATGTGCTCCTCAGAGAGTCTGATTTGAGATATCTGGATAGGAAAAGCAACCTTACTAGGCTCACAGCACATTACATGAGCCTCTATGGAGGACCACCTACTGTAGCAAAGTCCATTGAACTTCCACCAAGAAGTCACACAGCATCCCGGGGCTTATTCTCAAGCAAACACTTTGCAATCAGTGTGTTTAGACATGAAAACTCTTTGCTGACATTTCTAAACTTCCTCATGGCTTTTTATTCTTTCTTTTTTTTTTTTTTTTTTTCCCAGGTTTTTTGGTTGTTCCAGCTGGAGGAGGAGGCACTTTTCTGGGAGGATTCCTTGTGAATAAATTTAAACTCCGCTGTTCAGGCATCATCAAACTGTGTTTGCTCTGCACAGTGTCCAGTCTGCTGGCTATATTCATTTTTTTTATTCACTGCCCTAACATGCCAATGGCAGGAGTAACTCAGATGTATGAGGGAAGGTAAAAATAATCATCTTCTTGGTCTTGTGCTGCACAGCCCTGGTCAGGATAAAAGGATGAGTCAACACATGGTGGTGGTGGTAGTCATATGTAGATGTGTTGGTGATGGAAGATGATGTCCAGTCAGTCTTACAGGCAGATGCTGAGGGAGAGACCCAGATCAGATGATAATTTTTCCATCTAGTTGGGGTTTATGGGAGAGGCTCCCTCCTTGGTGAGGAGGGGGAGAGCATTAGAGTATGAGGTGCTCCACTCCTCAGTTGCCTTTGCAGGATCCCACATCTATGTCCACAGATATCTCTGTCCATTGGGATAAACTGGACTAAAAGTGGGTATCTCCTTTCCACATGGAAGTGTCACCCTCTGAGCTGGTCACTTCAGTTTAAGGAACCTTGATAGCTGTGGGAAAGAGACAATTCCAGGACGTGCTTCCTGTTCATGGTTAAAATGGAGTGAGATGAATCCCTTCTCAAGGCTGCCTTTATGCTTCCTGGGGACAAACCACATCTCCTACCATCCCAACTTCTCCTTCTCTTACTTCTACCCATCTCCTCCTGGAAAATGCTGTTCAGTGTCTTCCCACTGACTGCTCCTGTGTTTCTCTTAGTGCTTTGCCTGGTGGCCAGCTAAACCTGACAGCAACCTGCAACGCCGAGTGTGGCTGTCTACAGGAGACCTACAGCCCTGTCTGCGGGAGTGATAATGTTATGTATTACTCTCCCTGCCATGCTGGGTGCAAAAAAGTGGCTGAAAACCTCAGGAATGGTAAGAAGGTAAGTCTGAAAGTACTTTGCATCAACAAGGTGGTGCCACATCTTCTTTGCAAAGTTTTGGCCAGCTCTGCATGTCTCCATGGGTTTGAGCTTCACTGCAAATCAATGTAAGAGCTTGGTGCAGGGTGGATGCTCTCGAGCACCACCTGGGATGAAGGCAGAAGGTACTCTGAGGTCTCCCTGCTTTGTTTCTCTCATTGTGTCCAATGGGTTTTGCTTTGCTCTGGGTTAAACTGGGCTGAAATCCCTGGTAAGTCACCTGTGCAAGTGGGCAGCTAATTCTTGCCCTGGTTCTTATTTTGGGTTTTCAATGAACCACCTCATCCTTCCTGCTTGTCACTCATAGAGACAGACATAGGCTGAAGAAGGATCTTGGTGACATTTAACATTCAAGGGCAGCCTGGCTAAGTTCATTTCTCTTATTGAAGAACCTGTTTTGAAACAGAGGTGTGTTGAGAATGCATTTTGATTTTAGTTTTGCTCTGCTCTGGAGGAAAAAAACAGCTGGTTTCTGTGCTGCCTGAGCTTCATTCTTTCTAAAGCTTTGACTTCTTTCACACTTTCCCTGGCAAACCACCCACTGACCTTTCTTTGCCAGGTCTACTATGAGTGTAGCTGCATTGAGAAAACCCTCCTGCCTGGCTCTGGTGATGCAGAAGCAGGGAAATGCAGCTCCTCTTGTGCAAAAAGACCTCTGCTCCTCTTCTTCATGTTTGTGGTGATCCTCTTCACCTTCCTGAGCAGCATTCCTGCCCTGACTGCCACTCTGCGGTAAGCATGGGATCATCTTGTCCTCCAGCAGTGCTGAGTGAAGTCCCAGGATCCACTACTCATACAATCACAGAATGATAGAGGTTGGAAGGGGCCTCTGGAGATCATCTAGTCCAACCCCACTGCTGGAGCAGGTTAACCTAGGGCAGGCCACACAGGCATGCATCCAGGCTGCTTTTGAAAACCTCCAGAGGAGACTCCATAACCTCTCTAGGCAACCTGCTCCAGAGCTCTCTCACCCTCACAGAAAAGAAGCTTTTCCTCACATTGAGATGGAGCTTCCTGTGTTCCAGTTTGTATCCATTGCTTCTTGTTCTATCATGAAGCACTACTGAAGAGAGCTTGGGCCCTTCTTCTTCACACCCACCCTTCAGATATTTGTAAACATTGGTCAGATCCCCTCTTAGTTACCTCTTCTTTATCCTTCTGGCCCAAGCTGTGGGGAAAATGTGTTGGGAACCAGCTCGTTACTGGCAGCTTGAAAACATCAGGACCAGCTCCCTTCCTTGTCTAGCTGGGAAAGCAAATGTAGCATTGGCAGCTCTGTCCTCTGATGGGACACACATTTGTGCATCCCAGTTGGCTGCAGTGGTGAACAGCCATTGCACTGGGATGAACCTCAGTCCCCAAAGGCAGAGGAGGTCCTAAGTGTGTGGCATTGTGGGGTGGGAGGTGCCATGCAGTCTGGCAGCCTTTTTAAACCATACCCATTCTGTTCCCCAGGTGTGTCTCCGACAGGCAAAGGTCATTCGCGCTCGGGATCCAGTGGATTGTGGTACGAACACTAGGTATGGAGCAGGGTGAATTTGAGCACCAGCATGGACTGGTGGCTTTGTGGAGCACCTGCCAAGCTTTTACCTAAGACTGAAGCATGTTGGGTTGGAAAAGAAGTGGGTGGGACATGAGCTGATGAAAGGAGAATGATTTCTTTTGTCTGATGTCACTCGTTAGAACCTAATTTCCTTTTCACATGATGTGCAAGCTGAGGGCAGGGTTCCCTAACACGTCACAGATGAGGCAGGGGAGCAGTGTCCTGGCAGAGTGTCCTTATTTACAGAAAATAAAAAGGGGTAGAGGTGATGCAGGTCCTGTGCATGTCTTTTGGCTCTTGTGCAATGTGCAGGTGAGGCTGGTCAGAAGACCCAGTGGGCTGTCAGGTGTCAAAGCTTCAACATATTTCAGATACTTTCTGGCTCTAGACATTGCAGGATGAGTTTGCTTAGTCACGGCTATGGCAGATCCTGATGCTTTTCTCCATGCACCTTGCCTCTGACAAGGCTGCTGCATAGGTGCTGCCCAAACTGAAGGTGCACTCTCTTTTCCCACAGGAGGCATCCCTGGCCCCATTGCCTTTGGGTCCATGATCGATAAATCCTGCCTGCTGTGGCAGGACCAGTGTGGTGAGCAAGGTTCTTGCTACGTGTACCAGAACTCAGCCATGAGCCGGTACACCCTCATCGCTGGACTGGTCTACAAGGTGATGCTACCTGTTCCATCCACTCTCTGATCAGGCCACCAGGCCTTCAGGACACAGTGTTTTGCTTTGGGATAGAACGTTACACAATTAGGTTTTCCTGATCTGCATCTCCCTCTCCCCCAGCCCAAATTAGACCTCCGCACCAGAAATGTTCTCAGGGAAGGCAAAAGCTCCATTAGCTTCTGGCCAGGTAATGGTGCTCCAGGCACCATCGTTCCCTAAAATTCCTATTATTTGGTAGGCTTACAGCTTCTGCTGCACCATATGAAATGATCTCCTCTTCTCCCAACAGTTACCAAAGTGATTTTTGCTAGAAATGGAGTAAAATACACAACTGCTGTGTGTTAGTGAGAGTGAGGGATGGCATCATGGGCAGGCTGTAAAAAAACATTCCCTGGTCACTGCTAGAAATAAAACAGTTTTACTCTCTGTTTCTTATTTATTAGCTGAAAAGCATCATTTTAACTGCTCCCAAGCAAGCACTTAGCCTAGATAGTGGTGTTTAGCAGTTGCTGTGATAAAAAGGCTTTCAAAAGCCTTTCAGTAAATGGCTCAGGTGGTGTCAATCCATAGCTCTCTGCTCTGAATGACTGTAGGGCTGAACAGCTTTTCAGATTCTCACTATCCCACTGCTGGCTAAATTCAGATTCTTGCTCCTTCCAGCTCTGCTGTCCTTCAGCATCATCTAGGATCTTAAATTGCACCACAGAAAGTTTAGACTGGATATTACAGGGATTATTTACAAGGTCTTGCAATGCCAGGACAAGGGGCAATGGGTTTGAACTGGCAGAGGGGAGATTTAGACTGGATGTTAGGAGGAAGTTCTTTACAGTAAGGGTGGCAAGGCACTGGCACAGATTGCCCAGGGAGGTTGTGGCTGCTCCCTCCCTGGAGGTGTTCAAGGCCAGGTTGGAGGAGGCCTTGAGTGAGCTGTATAGTTGGAGGTGTCCCTGCCTATGGCAGGGGATTGGAACTAGATGATCCTTGAGGTCCCTTCCAACCTTACCATTCTATGATTCTATTAGGAAAAATTTCTTCCCTAAAAAGGTTCTTAAAGAGTGGAACAGGCTTCTCAGGGAGATGGTTGACTCCATCCCTGGAGGTGTTTAAAAGAGGGAGAGATGTGATGCTGATGGTTTAACACCAGACCTGATGAACTCAAAGGGCTTTTCCAACTGAAATGATTGCATGATTCTGTGATCACTTTCTCAAAGTCTGGTCAGCAAATTTCACCCCAGATAAGAGCTAAGCACCTGGTTTAAGGGGGGCAGAGAGTAATGGGATGTCTTCATGGCTGCAGGTGCTTGGGACAACCTTCTTTATAGTCGCCTGTTTACTCTACAAACCTCCACCAGCAGAGTCAGCTCCGGGCAGCTCAGACACATCCGAAAATGGCAACGGTGACCTCCAGGAACACAAACCTTCACTGCCAGCTGAAGAGGATATCTAGTGCTGTACGTGTGCAAGTGACTTTCTCAGCCTCAGAAATATAATCAGAGGACATTATGCAGTAATATTATCACTTTTTTTCTTTTTCTTCTTTTTTTTTTTTTTTTTTTAGTTGAAGATAAATAATTTAATTAACCACTGGTGTGCTTGTTATTTTCCTAACAGCAGAAGCACGTTCCAAGTGGTGTGCTGGTGCCACATGCAGTTATTTAATTTAATTTAATTTAATTTTAAAAAAGGGCTACCATAGCTTTATCTCTGTGACAAGCCAGGACCACATTCTCCACTTGTGGAAATAAACACCAGTAACTCCAATGGAGCACGTGGAATTTAAATCACCAGAGGATCTGGGCTCTAACCATCTCAACTGTTAAGCCAACTGTAGCAAAGCTTCTGTTGGGGACTTCCTAAGCCTGAGAAGAGGCTGTCTTGAGGTCTGCATGGCAGAGAGGACAACTGGCCCTTAAAGCTACTGTATGCAAAGCTCATGGCCCCAACGTGTCCTCCTCCTTCCCGTGACACACAACATAGCTCCTTTTGTTCAGGAGCAGGTTATCTATTTATGCAAATCTGTCTTACTGTGCAATGGGTGATGGGTCTGAGGGGAGATTTGTCTACCAAATTCATCAGTACACTACAGACAGCCAGCCCCCAGAGCTGCTGAGAGCTGCACATCCACTGCCTCACTTCATTGCAGGGTTTACACCGTGGTGCCCAGTTTCTCTCTTGTGTCGTTCCAAGCTCATGGCTTCTGTAATGTACTGTGCAAAACTTGAACTTACTTTTTTGCTCTTTGTTGGGTGTGGGCAGACATGGGGTGCAGATCTCTGCATGGGGTGCAGATCTCTGCATGGTGTGGGAAGACATTGGGTGCAGATCTCTACGACACGGGGTACAAATCTATGCATGGTGTGTGGAGACACAGATCTATGCAATGCTTCTCTGTGCTTGCTTCATAAAGGCATTGTGTTCAGGGAGGTGAGACAAGTCAGAGTGGATTGGATTTGTCTTTTGACCTCTAGCTTAAGGGCTAGCTTGACCTAAGGACAGACTGCCCTGTGGACAGGGGATGCTGACTTGTAGCTGGCTCGTTTGTGAGTAGAGAGGGCAGCATTCCCCAGATGACTTTTGAATGTGCACTTGCAATATTGACCAGGACCTTTCTGAGGGGAGAAAAGTGGAATTTGGGTGGGTGTATGTCTGGCTTCCCTCTCAACCTAGCTCAGGTGAGGTTAGTGCTTAGTCTGCCTGTGTTTGCACAGCCACACAATCCAGGTACAGCTCAGAGGGAGAGGCTGTGGCCAGCCCCTGGACACCTACACCATATAAATCCTGTTCCTGGGGACAGGACCTACATTGCTGAGCTGCAAACTGTCCCTTCTTTTGTGCCAGCTGCTGCTTTGCAGATGTTTTTGGATATTTTGTGTATTGAGGCTTTTGTAAATGGACACAGGATGGGCATTTGTTTCCTTTGTCAACAAAGGACCAACTCTCAGAGAAAAAGTGGAGCCAGTCCTGTTGCAGACAGGGATGGTGGCACTGAGATGTGCTCAATCTTCAGTGACAGGAAAGCAGATTCTTCCTCTCACAGATTCTCTTCCACCAAAGCCAAGTAGTGACCTTCTTGCTTCCAAAACCCACACTTCCCAGCCTCTGTCAAGTGCTGGGAGAGACTTGAGCATCCTCAGTAACTGCTGGAAAGGTTGGAGGTGCTGTGGGTGAGTGGCTTGAACACAGGCAGCTGGTACAGCTTTGATAGGGCAGAGCATGCAGGAGAGCCTCGTTTGTCCAGGGAGGCAGGATTAATCTCCCCAGTGCAGGAGGTAACCCTGACACCATCCAAACACCAAAAGCTTCTTCACAACCTCCACTTGGGTTTGGAGCTACTTGCAAACATGAACCTGTCTCCAAGCCTTGCCCAAAAATTGCTTTTCCCAGCTTACAGACACTTAGAGTACAAACAGGGATCTCAGTTGGGGAAAATGCACGAATGTATTTGGGAAACATATTTTGTNATATATAGATATATGTAAAATGAGCTTTATCTGAGTGTAATGTTTCCAGAGCAAAAAAGAAAAGCTCCTGGGATATTCTGGGCACTTATTGTGATGCTCTGTCATGGATTTAAGTAAGCAGCAACAAGGTGTTCCTGTTCCACAAACAGGTTATGTAGTCGTGCAGGTAACTTAAAATATTTGCAAGTCTGTTTCCCAGTCTCAGATGAAGTTGTTATACTGCTATAAAGGCATAGAAATATAATCAGTGTTTCACAGGTACTTGTGTGTGTGCTTTTCCTCAGCTCTCACCCTTTCTCAGATGCTCTTCTCCACAGAGGTGGGCTGCATCTGTTGTGCCTGGGAATCCCATCCTGCAGCTCACAAGGTCACCCCCTCAGCATCCAGCCTTCCCTGTAGTCATCAGGGTGTCTCCATGAGGATTAACTGTGGGTTATCATGTTTTCTCCAAGGAAGATTTGGATGCAGGTTTGTACTTTGATTGTGGTGTTCATAAACTCCCTCATGCATACAGGAGCTGCAGGAAGCATCATCTGGCTGGTGGGGCAGCAGCCACCGAGACCCTGTGGGTTACTGTCTCCTACAGCCTTGTATTCTCTTTCTGAGAGAGTGGATGATTGCTTTTAAAGATGAGATGAGGGCTTTGGTTGCTGGGGAGGAAGAACAAAAGAAGGAAAGGTCACATCTGCACTGCTCTGCTTCGTCCTCAGACCAAACCCATGGAGTTTTTCCCAGACCTACACCAGGTAAATGAGGTCAAAGTCCTGTGTCACCTATGGTTTGTTTAAGAAGTGATTTAATGCTGTTAAAAAGTACAAACAAGCAGTGTCTGGTATTGAGGAAAAGCCACAGAGAGGTAAAACATATGAGCACCCAGGAAGGAGTCCAAATAAGAAGAACTGAATGTTATTTACTGGAGACAAAAGCCCAGGCAGTCAATGAACCAGTTTTCTCTAGTGAAGAGTTTGTTTGGAAGCTTCCTGGAGATTTTGACATGAAAGCACATTGTAGCTTTGCATGTGATACACAGGTGGGTTTGCAGTTTGCTGCCCTGTTCCTGCTGCTGCTACCTCCAAGTGTGTAGAAGAGCCTCAATGCTCCTTGTAACTCTGCAGCTTTCCCTACTCCCTCCCTGCACCCTGTCCTGCTGTAGACAGGAGTGGGGAAACCCACTGATAATTCACTTTTTATACTTAGATTAGTATAATTCAGGAAGAAAAGAAACAAAATCCAAAGTGATTGGAATCATAGAATCATAAAATCATAGAATGGTAAGGTTGGAAGGGACCTCAAAGATCATCCAGTTCCAACCCCCTGCCATAGGCAGGGACACCTCCCACTAGTACAGCTCACTCAAGGCCTCCTTCAACCTGACCTTGAACACCTCCAGGGGGTTGTGCAGCACAGAAGCACAGAATGTGATCAAAGATCACATTTCTGTTCTTCTGTGCTCCACAACCTGCCTGGGCAACCTGTGCCAGTGTCTCACCACCCTCACTGCAAACAGCTTCCTCCTAACACCCATTTTAAGTCTCCCCTCTGCCAGTTCAAACCCATTGCCCCTTGTCCTGTCATTGCAAGACATTGTCAATAGTCCCTGCCCAGCCTTCCTGTAGGCCCCTTCAGATCCTGGAAGGCTACTCCAAGATCTCCTGGAAGCCTTCTCTTCTGCAGGCTGCAGAGCCCCAACTCTCTCAGCCTGTCCTCACAGCAGAGCTAACGATTTGATTGCATAAGAATGGTTTGATTGCATAAGAAAACCTCACATTTGGGGGGTTTTGTTGGTGGGTCTGTTTTTTCTTCCAGGAGACAGAGACCCTTATCCTGTCTCCATGGCTGTGGGTCAGGGTTTTGCATGGGGTGAGGTAAGGACCATGGCTGGTGCCACTAGATGGCAATGGAGACACAGCACGGTGCAGAGGGACTTGTCCCGGCATCTCTGTGTGCCAGGGACCAGCAACTCCTCGGTGCTTTATAGAGAGGACAGAAGCAGGCTGGTGCACTGCATTCCGGATCTGCACTGTCAAGGCCCCCCATGTATTGTATAAGGTCCAAACAAGGGTCGAGGGAAACGTTTAGCACCTAGAAACAGATCATTGCAGGGAGAACAGCTACCATCTGTGGTCAGAAATCGATGCAGCAGGGAAGAGTTCAAACACTGCTGCTGGATTTTTGCAAATATTGATAAATTAATTCTTATTTGAAGCTTTCCCTTCCCAAGCAGAATGGAGAGCTCTGAACTGTCACTCCAAGGGCAGTTTTTCTCTTTATGTCTTCCTTGCTTGATTTTCTTCTTTCCCCAGATGTCATCACTGTTAGTGTGAGCCTCTCACCTCACTCTAGGTGAGGGAAAGATAAATTCTCCAGCCCACTCCCCAGAACAGCACCGTGACTTCTCTGGTGCATTCCAGGCTCATCTCCATGTTCCACCTCAGTTTGGGGGGGTAACCCCTGCTGATGCCCCTTTGCCACCATGCACCATTGCTGTTGTGTCGTCATTGAGCTGCAAATCAAAAGCAGATGTGACAGAAATCTGGTCTAGGGGAAGGTGTCCCTGCCCATGGCAGGGGCTTGGAACTAGATGATCTTTAAGGTCCAATGCAAACCATTCTATAGTTCTGTAATTTGGGGGTGAAGGGGCATGTCAGTCACCTCAGCACTGCAGCATGTCCTGGGGCAGGGCTGGAGCTGTGTAGCTCTTTCCCCTTCACTGGCAAAGCTTTGGGTGGTGAAGGTGCCAGGCTTTTTGGAAAGCATGACATGCAAAGGGCTAATAACTGACCCTGAAAGGGAAGAAGAGCTGCAAGGGGAAGCAGTGAAGCTGCCTCTGCCTTGCCACAAGCTGGCAGAGGGTAGAACCAGAGCAATCTGGACCATGCAAAGAGGAGTTCACAGGTGATTTTTTTGGCTGCCTCTCCCCACAGCAGATTTTTTTCTTGACTATCAAAGATCAAGTGATGGTGTTTTGCCCACTTCTCAGGTCTGACTTTCCTCTAGCTTAGGACAGAAAGGGAATTGATTAAAGTCAACTGAGTGAGCTGAGCCAACAGAGTGAGGAACAGAAGTAAAAAAATAATTAAGCTACAGGAGGACAAAATCTTTACATCCCCACGGGAGATCCTTGTTTGTGTTTGTTGTGCAGCAAAGCTTGCCTGGATTCCCTGTGGCTATGAAGGATGCTGGGTTTGGAGCACAGCAATAACCCTGGGGTGCTCTGGGCCAGTGGAGAAGCTTTTATTGAGCCCAACAGGCTCTGAATCAGGCTCTTAATTAATAACTCCTCTGGCTTGCTTTGAAATCAAGCAGCAATAAAGGAAGGTTGGTGGGTGAAGGGCAATGTGTGTGTTTTACCAGCCTGGCAGACAACCCAGTCAAAGTGGTGGTGGTGGTGGTCAGGAGGTGTGTGGGGGGGGTGGCTATGGCTCTGCTGCAGCAGCAGTGATGGTTTTCACAGTTTCACACTTTGCAATAGGTTGAAAGGGGCCCTCAAAGGTCATCTTGTCCAACTGCCCTACAGCCAGCAGGGACACCTCCAACTAGGTCAGGCTGCCCAGGGTCACATCAAGTCTCATCTGGAATGCTTCCACCACATCTCTGGGCAACCTGCTCCAGTATTTCACCACTCTCATAGTAAAGAACTTCCTTCTAATGTCCAACCTAAATCTACCCAGTTTCAAACCATTGCCCCTCCTTCTATCACTACAAGCCCTTGTAAACAGTCCCTCCCCAGCCTTCCTGTAGGTTTCTTCAGATACTGAAATGTAGATAGAAGGTCTCACCAGAGCTTTCTCCAGGCTGAATATCTCCAACTGTCTGTTAAACTCTCAGCCTGTCTTCACAGGAGAGCTGCTCCAGTCCTCTGATCATCTTGGTGGCCTTTCTCTGGACCTGCTCCAGCAGGTCCATGTCTCTCATTTGTTTGGGGTCCCATAGCTGTCAACAGTTCAAGGTCTACCAGCAGCTCAAAGGGATGTGAGCATGCAGAACACACTGGCATTTACTGTGACCAAATTATTCCCTGGAACAGAATGAATGTTAACATTTTCTGGTGTTCCTTTCAAGTTTTCACACAGACCTGTACAAAGCATTTTTACAAGATAAAAATGAGACCGTTCTGCTTCTTCTAATGATGTGTTCAGCTACTTCTTCAGCCAGGGACCCTCTGTCCAATTTCCTAGAGGCACTTGGAAGACTACATCACACAAGAAACTACAATTTTCAGCTGTGCTACATTTTGCCTGCTTCATTACCAAGTAACATTCTGTCAGGAAACAGAAGGTCCTAAGAAACATGAAAGTGTCTAGAACAGGACTAGGCCACCAGAAAAAAAAAATTTTTTAAAATCTCATTATGGCCCAACCCTTCTAGTAAAAGGGAAGCAGAGCTACAGTAAAATGAATATGTCTGAGCAGCCCTGAGGAAAAGGACCTGGGGGTCTGGGGGGTGATGAAAAGCTCAACATGAGGCTGCAGTGTGAGTGCAGCCCAGACAGCAACTGTGTGCTGGGCTGCAGCAAGAGCAGTGTGGGCAGCAGGGCAAGGGAGGGGATTGTGCCCCTTTGCTCTGCTCTCCTCAGACCCCACCTGGAGTTCTGTGTGCAGTTCTGGAGCCCCCAGCACAGGAAGGACATGGAAGTGTTGGAGCAGGTCCAGAGGAGGCCACCAAGATGCTGAGAGGGCTGCAGCAGCTCTGTTCTGAGGACAGGCTGAGAGAGTTGGGGTTCTGCAGCCTGCAGAAGAGAAGGCTTCCAGGAGATAGGAAGGCTGGAGAGGACTATTGACAAGGTCTTGCAATGCCAGGACAAGGGGCAATGGGTTTGAACTGGCAGAGGGGAGATTGAAAGTGGATGTTAGGAGGAAGTTGTTTGCAGTGAGGGTGGTGAGACACTGACACAGGTTGCCCAGGGAGGTTGTGGCTGCTCCCTCCCTGGAGGGGTTCGAGGCCAGGCTGGAGGAGGCCTTGATTGACCTGTACTAGTGGGAGGTGTCCTTGCCTATGGCAGAGATTTGGAACTGGATGATCTTTGAGGTCCTTTGCCATTCTATGATTCTATGAATACTGGAGGAGTTCAGTGAAACACCAATGCACCAGTAACTATAGAAACTGTAGCTCCAGACGTGAACATTCAACATACTAATGTGTCCTGGTTCAAACTAATAGGAAAAATGTCATCTCTTACCATTCTAGTAATTTGGTTTAAAGGTACAAAATCTGCTGCAAGTGGAGCAAAGCTTTGAAAGTCAAAGAAATCACAGGTAAAGCCTTCCAACTCACCAGAGGTCAGGATTAAAATTCAAGAGCTAGCAGAGACTTTGGGGAATTTCCAGATAAAATCTGCCCAGCATTTGGCATCTATGAAGCATCTAAGAAAAAAAAAAAAAAGTATTATTAATAGGAGAAATAAACTTCCCAGACTCTTTGCATGTCTGCATTCCTAAGGATGGATTGGTGATGGATTTGCCTTGGGAGATTATAGAACCATAGAATGGTAAGGTTGGAAGGGACCTCAAAACTCATCCAAAGAGAGTTGGGGCTCTGCACCCTGCAGAAGAGACGGCTTCCAGGAGACCTTAGAGTAGCTTTCCAGGATCTGAAAGGGCCTGCAGGAAGGCTGGGGGAGGACTATTGACAAGGTCTTGTAATGCCAGGACAAGGGGAATGGGTTTGAACTGGCAGAGGGGAGATTTAGACTGGATGTCAGGAGGAAGTTGTTTGCAGTGAGGGTGGTGAGACACTGACACAGGTTGCCCAGGGAGGTTGTGGCTGCTCCCTCCCTGGAGGTGTTCAAGGCCAGGTTGTAGGAGGCCTTGAGTGACCTGTGCTAGTGGGAGATGTCCCTGCCTATGGCAGGGGGCTGGCACTAGATGATCCTTGAGGTCCCTTCCAAACTTATCATCCTATGATTCCTCTGATTCTATCCCTTCCAACCTTAACATTCTATGGTGCTATGATTCTTTGCTTTGGTTTGGGGCTTCAGTTTGGAGTTTTTGTGCCATAATAATCCCCAGTTCCCAACCATCAAGCTGGGAAGATGCTTCAGGTTTGTGCAAGCCTTTTAACACTTCCCTTGGTTCTGATCTGGGAATATTCCCACACTAAAAACACTGCAGCCTTTCTCTTTTGTTTTCTCTCTCCTCTGGGGCACTAAGCAGTGTGTAACCTGCATCTGCTTAAAGCAGATAAGCAGGAAGAAAACTGATGAAGAATCAGGAGAGTTTATCAGTGTTTCTCAGGTATCTCACACAGGGTAGGTCAGTACTATCCTGGACTTGGGAGCATTTCTAGCATCTTATCTGCTGCTTGTCTTGCTCTGTTTCAAATGATGCACTTCCCTTAGAGATAAGGCTCCTCTCATTTTTTCCTAGCCCTGTTACTCTAATCATGGAGATCTCAGCAGCCCTGTGTGAGATGGCTCACAGGAATGCCCAATTGGATTTTACATTCCCTGTGACTCCCGTGAATGCTCGAGAAGCAGGAGGGTATCTGGTCCTGCTAGAGATTCACCCCAGCAGCATGCTCCAGTTCTGTGGGTGCTGGGGCTCAGGGGAGTCCCTGCTGCAGCCCAGAGCAGACTACTGAGCTGCTCAACCTCTGCCTTCAAGCCTCAGAAAAATCCAAAGCCATAGGGAGAACCAGAAATTTTCCCACATCCCTCCTGCAGTGCTCTCCTGCCCATCCCCAGGGGTGAGCATGGGGAGTTGTGGGTACAGGCAGGACCCAGCTGCTCTCAGCCCTGGGGGTACCTGGGGAATCACCTCCCTTTAGAGCATCCCAGAGCCAGATGGGTGGTGTGGTCCTTGGGAGGAACAAACTGGAGAGCTGGAAGGAAGGGGAAAAAAAAAAATTAGCAACAGTACTCGTGTTTTGCTAATCTAATTAGGCAAAAGAAGCATCATTAATGCTCTGCATGTCTAATTGATTAACATTCCAACTAAGCACACATTAGCAGGGCTTCACAGCTGCAAATGCCTCTTTGCCTGAGGTTCCAAATGTTTTGCTGTGTATCTGGAAGGTGCACCTCATTTCTGTCGTTATGAAATACACAGGAACACATCCAGGCAGGCCTTGAAAGTCTCCAGAGAAGGAGACTCTACAGCCTCTCTGGGCAGCCTGTGCCACTGCTCTGGGACCCTTCCAGGCAAGAAGTTCTTCCTTGTGTTGATCTGGAACCTCCTGTGCTGCAGCTTCCATCCACTGCTCCTTGTTCCATCCCAGGCAGCAGTGAGCAGAGACTGTCCCCCCCCTCCTGACCCCCAGCCCTCAGATAGTTTTAAACATTTATTCAATCCCCTCTCAGTCTTCTCTTCTCCAGACTAAGCAGCACCAGGTCCCTCAGCCTCTCCTCACCAGGCAGTGGTCAGTCCCCTCATCATCCTTGTAGCCCTTTGCTGGACCCCCTCCAGCAGATCCCTGTCCCTCTTCAATCGGGGAGCCCAAAACTGAAGGCAGCACTCAAAATGAGGTCTCACCAGGACAGACTTGAGGGGAGGAGAATCTCCCTCCATCTTCTTAATACACCCCAGGATCCCATTGTCCCTTTTGCCCACCAGGGCACATTGCTGTCCTATGGGTGTTCTCCACCAGCACTCCCAGGTCCCTTTCCACAGGGCTGCTCTCCAGCAGATCACCTTCCAACCTGTACTGCTGCAGTTTATTATTCCTCCCCAGATGCAGGACTCTACACTTGTCCTTGTTGGACCAACACATGATCCATGTGATCCCAGACAGAGCAAATAAAAGCCCAGGGCAAAGGCAGTGATATAAAAAGGTTCCATAACTGTGGAACAGGCATTGCCTTCCCTGGTCTTGTCCCCAGAAACACTGCTGTGTGAATCTGGGTCATGCTAGGACAGTGACAAGCAAGCAGCACAGACTGTGTGTGCCTCAGCTTTTGCTTGTGTCCATCCCCTCTTCAGGTCAAGAAAATGGTTTTACTCTTCAAGACAGTTCACTGAATAACTGCAGCATGGATCAATGCAACCATTGGAGTTTTGTATTCACTTCCTAGCACTGGATTTCATTTCTGGTTTTTTGGAGGGGGAAGGAAAAAGAAGTTACTTCCACAAAGCATTTGCAGAAAACTATGTTTGCAGAATTATTTTGTCACTCCTGAGCACTCAGAGAAAGTGGTAGGGAAAGGGCCAGACTGAGCACATTGTGATCTGAGTCACAGATAAACAACTCAATGGATCCATTTCCCAGGCTGCTGCTATTTTTGTTTGGCATTTGTTTATTTCCTTTCCTTCCTTTTTGTAAGTTTCCTCTTCACCACCCACCTCCCTGGCATCACCTGCTTTGCATTCCAGCAGGAGAGAGAAACCAAAGGCTCAGCAGGCTAAAGCAGGATCCAGTTGCAAATGCTGCCCTGTGTTAATAAAGTTTCTTTGTTCTGGCTCCTTGCTCCCAAAGTTGTGGAGCAAACTGCAGTGAAACCCAGAGCTGGGAAAACAGTTTTCCTACCTGGACAAGCAGAGTATACAGTAGATGGGGATGGGTGGGTTTCATGCAGCTGCTTTTGAACTGCTTTGTTAACCACAACCTCTTCTGATCAGCCATCCAGGAAGGCGCTCCTATCTCCATCCCTATCCCCATCCCCATCCCTTTCCCCATCCCCATCCCCATTCCCACCTCCATCCCTTTCCCCATCCCCATCCCC
>VWZE01008229.1:7049-18786 GCA_013396675.1 Eubucco bourcierii
ACAATGGCAGATACAATAGTGGAGCACACATATAATAGCAGAACACACCTTGTAATGGCAAAGCGCACACTGTGCTCCCTGCTCATCTCACTTTATATCGATACAGGCTGAGACTAATGGGCATAGAATAGCCAATCAGAATGGCAGTTAGCCAAGCTTGACCATATTAGGTAAATTCATAGGCTTGCTTTACCCTTTTTAGGGCAGATCACAGCCTTGCACAAGGCAACCGTGTGTTTACTGCAGGGTCCAAAACAAGTCTGGGCAGGCCACAGTCCTCAGACTCGGTGGCTCCAGATTCTTTTGTCTTATTTCCCGCCATCGCTTCTCTCCAAAACAGAATGAGGGAGAGCAGAAGAACATGCCTGGCCAAGTCAGGACATCCACAATCCTATTTTGGCCTACCACAACACTGAGACAGGTTCCTTAGAGCAGATTTTATAGCTTCCCATTAGCTTTTCACAGTATAGAATGGGTTCCTTTCTTTGTTGGTTTTTGTTTGTTTGTTTTACTTCATTCTGTTTTTTAAAAAACTATTAGAGAGTCTTGTACTTCAAATTTTATTAAATGTAAGAGTTGTTTGTAGGCCAGGTTTGTCAAATACAGGTACTGTTTTGGAAGGCTGTTTCAAGTATTGTTATTAACTGAACATGTAAGTCTGCAGCTTTGTAACACAGTGAAAGAATATTAAATTTTGATAACTTTAAGTTCTGACTTCTTGAAGAGAGTAATAATATACCTGGAGGACATGCTGGACAGCAGCTTACCCTATGCGCTATTGAAAACTTAATTGTTTAGTTCTTTAGGGCATCTCCCAGCTTTTAGAAGTTTAAATTCAAGTTTGAATTCTGCATGTTGACAATGACTGCTTTGGAAATGGTGTGTTCTTTTCAGTTAAGTTCATTTTGATTGAGTCCATAATTTTCCAGCATGATTCCATGAAGTGATACACACAGAAGATGGTATCGCAATTATAGAGTCGTCTGAAAGCTTCTTAAGTGACAAATGTAACTGTCACTAATTACAGCTTTATCAAGATATCTGCACATTGGAACCTGTACTTTGGTGCATTGCGTTTCTAATTCTAGCAGGAGTCAAGCATTCAGTAAGGTTAAAAACTAACCTTTTTAGAGTGAGAAAGTGAATCCAAGTCGGTGGTAACATTTCGGCTGTGAAGTGGAAATTTTGTGAAATGTACTTAGGATTTTGAACCTTTATCTTTGGGGAAGGTGAGGGGGAAAGAGGGAAGAAAAGGAAAGAGCAAACTATTTATTGAAAAGTTTGAAACAGAATACTGAGGGCATGTTTCACAATGTTCTGTTGGTAACAATATCATTAACAAAACCAAATTATTTCACAACTTCAAGTCTACATAAACTTGGAATCTGAAGCTGTATTGGCCTTGTAAATAGTCCCTCCCCAGCCTTCCTGAAGGGGCCCTACAGGAAGGCTGGGGAGGGACTATTGAAAAGGTGTGGCAATGACAGGACAAGGGGCAATGGGTTTAAACTGGCAGAGGGGAGATTTAGACTGGATGTTAGGAGGAAGTTCTTTCCAGTGAGGGTGGTGAGACACTGGCACAGGTTGCCCAGGGAGGCTGTGGCTGCTCCGTCCCTGGAGGTGTTCAAGTCCAGATTGGGTGAGGCCTTGAGTGAGTTGTACTAATGGGAGGTATCCCTGCCTATGTCAGGGGATTGGAACTAGATGATCCTTAAGGTCCCTTCCAACCTTACCATTCTATGATTCTATGAAAAGTTTGAAATAGAATACTGAGGGCATGTTTCACCATGTTCTGTTGGGAACAATATCATTAACAAAACCAAATTATTTCACAACTTGAAGTCTGGATAAACTTGGAATCTGAAGCTGTATTGACAGAGACAAAGTCAGATCGTGGAATTACTAGCAAAATCAATTCCAGTGAAGACAAGTCTGCTAAAACTTACCTTTGCCACCTTGAATTAATTTTAATTCACCCCTGTCCATGGCAGGGGGGTTGGAACTAGATGATCCTTGCGGTCCCTTCCAACCCTAACTGATTCTATGATTCTATGTGTGTGATGGTTTGAAGCTAATTGGAATATTTTAATAGAGAAAATTACACTATAGACTGTGAAAGGAAAGCATGGTGATGTCTACTTCACTTATAGGCTTGCTAAGATTGTTTTGGGAAAAGAAACCAAAACATAGATAAGGTATTCTCTGTCTGTCTCTGGGGGAAGAGCATGCCAGATGGGCTAGCAGCTTCTGGCTCTGGCTCCTCTCCTTGCTGATTAATCTTCACTAACCACTTTTCTTCTAACCCACCTGACTGATCCTCCAAACTCACCTTGCACGTGGGGTAAAAATTAGGGTAAGGTATAGGAGTGGGGAGAAGGTGGAAGGGTGGTTGGAAACCCCTCCTGGGGTCTCTGATTTCTGGGAGGGGAGTTGTGTTTCTGTATTCCCTTTAACTTGTCTGTTTCTGTAACTATTCCTGTCTGTAGTGTATATCTCTGCTTGTACATTGTGCTGAGCTGTAAATAGAGCTTCAGACCTTAACTTCCAGCTGGCTGAGTTCTAGTTTGGGTCATTTTACAAAGGGGGAGGGGGCAGGGAACTCCCAAACCATCACAATGTGTCTGAGTTTCCAAAGAGTTCCATTTTATCTATTTTACAGCAATGAATTAGAATGAAATGGTCTGTTTTGGTCTGTTTTGTGGTGACACTATGAGCTTTAAAGACTGGTATTAAAAAAAATTATATTTGTCATTCATGAATTTAAGTTAAAATTCTGACCTCTTTTCTAATAAGTTGTATCTAATTAAAGCTCTTCTGAATTGACCTCTGATGGTTAATCATTTTAGATAGAAACCAGACTGAAACTGTTGTTAAAAACTGAGATGAGTTTAGGGAATGAAGATTGAAATCCCCTTTTTACAGCATAAAGCAAGATAGAGCATTGTTACTAATAGAAGTATTATGCATTTCATCAAATCAAAATGTCTAAAGTTTTAAATATCTGAGATAGTTATCAAATATAGCTGCCATCTGTTCTTGACAGAAGCACCAACATCTGCTGAAATGCAGACCTGTGACCTCTAGATAAGTTTCTATACACAGAAAAATATTTATCTTCCTACTATGACCTTCCATGTACAAGACATGAGCCATGGATTTGTTTCCTAGGGAACTAGTGACTGAGGAAAATCTATAATTAGATCTGTGGGTTGTTTGCTACAAATGGGAATTGGGTGCTAAGCAGGTTCCTAAAGTATCCAGAAGTATTAAATTGACTTCATGTAATGGAATCAACATTTTTAAAATGCCCTTCATCATGGTGTTTCTCTTTTAGTATCTTCAATTAAAAATTTTAAATACTTTTGATAAAGTAGTTATGCCTTTAGGTTCACTTTAACTGCAAAATGTTTTCAAAAATCAAGACGCAGGTGGTTGCTGGTTAAAGGAAAAATAATATTCGACACAACCTTCCAATATATTTCTTCAAATTAAACTGAACCCTGATTTTCAAGATTGGTTTTAGGTGAATCATTCTCCCCAGTTCCATTTTTCTCACTGTAATACTCCTCTTCAGTTCCTCAGGTTGGCTCTGCAACTTCACTGTCTTATTCTGCTATTCCAATTACTTTACCTGGCTGGAAGTTCCCACTTAATCCAGATCTTGATTTCTTTCTTTGCTGCTTGCGTGGATCTAAAGATAACATTTGTAGCTAAGTCCCATGGGCAGCAATTGTAGCTGCAGAGAAAGGAAGCAAATAGGGTTTTTATATTATCCATACAACCTAGGGCAAACTCCTTTAAACCTTAGCAACATATTATTTTGGCCCAGGCACAATGCAGCTGAGATGCTGCTGTTTCTTCCAGTTTGGTGCTAGATCAGAGTACCTTATGCTGTCTTGGATGCTGCCAAACTGGCCTTGAGAAATACATTAAGACTTTGATCTTAGTTGGGGTACATACTGCTGTGAAATATCTGGGAAAAGGTACTGAAAACTGGGTTTGTTCTCTTTCCACTCCTTGTAGGTGTATCTACATGTACGGTGATATACAGTATGTATTCTGTCCTATGTCCTGGATTTATGAAATTAGAAACTGTTACATGTTGCAGTGTTCTTTCTGCTTTTCTGCAATTTTAGATCAGTAATGAACTTGGAATAATGCAACTCTATAAATACAAACAATTCTATTTATCTATTTATTTATTTATTTATTAGAGGGCATCTCTTGAGCTCTTTTTCATTTAATATTGTCAATCATAGTCAGATTTTTTCCTAATGTCTACCTATAGTTTGAGCTACTTCATCTGGCTGTCACTCAGAAGACAGTGGCCCTCAAATTCCTTCAATTGACAGGGTTTCTTGCAAATTAGTAACTTAAGCAGCAATTAAAATATGGTGATTAAATGGGTACTGAAAGGCCAATTCAGCCAGTGAATAACCACACCTTTGGTAACAAGCTGCTCTTCTAAGTCCTTTTCCTTTGAGATTGAAAAAAAAAAATAAAATAAATTGGTGATTATGAAGTCTGTGCTCTCACTAGGAGGGAACTGCTCTGCACTGAATCCACAGTTTGCAGATGGATGTGTGAAACCAGCTGTTTCTTTGGAAAGGGAGATGTGAAAATTACTTGTAATGAATCTTCTTGTTCTTCATAAATTAAGAGTAAAAGGAAGCTAAGGGATTACCTGCTACAAAGGATAATGCACATCTCGGTGTGTTCATTGAATTGCTTCGATTTGTGAGCGACTGCTCATTGTTAGACATTTATATTGGTTAATCCCTTGAGTTTGGTGCAATTGTAGATGAACTCTGCATGGCTCAATGTTGCAATTGATTCTTCAAAGGAAATTGTTGCATGTGTGCAGCTATAATAACAAATTGCAGTCTGAGAGGATCCACCAGTGTGCGGTACTGGCCCATAGAATCGTAGAATGGTAAGGTTGGAAGGGACCTCAAGGATCATCTAGTTCCAACCCCCTGACATAGGCAGGGACACCTCCCGCTAGTACAGCTCACACAAGATCTCCTCCAACCTGGCCTTGAACAGCTCCAGGGAGGGAGCAGCCACAACCTCCCTGGACAACCTGTGCCAGTGTCTCACCACCCTTACTGCAAAGAACTTCCTCCTAACATCCAGTCTAAATCTCCCCTCTGCCAGTTTAAACCCATTGCCCCTTGTCCTGTCATTGCAACACCTTGTCAATAATCCCTGTCCAGCTTTCCTGTAGGCCCCCTTCAGATGATGGAAGACTACTCTAAGATTTCCTCAAAACCTTCTCTTCTCCAGGCTGCAGAGCCCCAGCTCTCTCAGCCTGTCCTCATATCAGAGCTGCTGCAGCCCTCTGAGCATCTTCACGGCCCTCCTCTAGACCTGCTCCAACACTTCCATGTCCTTCCTGTGCTGAGGGCTCCAGAACTACACACAGTAGANTGGAGGCTCCAGAACTGCATACAGTACTCCAGGTGGGGTCTGACAAGAGCAGAGCAATGGGGCAGAATCCCCTCCCTTGCCCTGCTGCCCACAATGCTCTTACTGCATCCCAGGACTCGGTTGCTGTCTGGGCCGTGTGTGCACACTGCAGACTCATGTTGAGCTATTCATAAACCCAGAAAATAGGATATAGATTTTTAAAGTTTAAAACAGCCAAATTGTGGCTTTCTTTGCTGGATTAAATGAAATCTGTTGTCTATAAATATTTTTCTTTCTCTGGGTTATATATATATATATGTGTGTGTGTGTGTGTGTGTGTGTGTGTGTATTCTTACTGGGACTGTCAACAGCATCTAGCACGATGACACAAAAGCAAAGCCTGCTGTACTAACTGTAGTTGCTACCAGCTCTGGTTCCCCAAGAAACCAAACTCTTCAAATTGTCTTTCTCTTCCTTTACCTTGGTTGTCATGGGAGGTGAGTCAGTGTTGTTAGTTTCTGTTGCTGGTCACATTGCCCTTTTCATCTTGTGCTTGTGGTTTCTGGACTGCTGTTCCATTGCAAGCACAAGTATTAGAATTTGTGTGATTGATTGACTGGATCGTTTAAGCTTTACAATGAAAGCACAAGGTCCAGGAGATTTAAAAAGCTCTGAAAATCTTGCCTCATGCATAGAGTGGAGATTGAAAACGCATCCAGAAATGTTTTGAAGTTAGGACTGTGATATTGCCTGCATTTTTGTATTGCATAAACATCCTGAGTTGATGAAATTGTGTTCTGCTCTTTACTTGGATTTTTCAAATACTGTTCATACTTGCTTTGGATAAGATAATGAATGGGCATTTGTCCAGATGTGTTTTGGTTGGTAGTATAATGAAGCTAATAGCAAGGTTTATATGTTTCTGAACAAAAAAAGAAAGTACTAACAAGCATATATACTGTTGTATATAGTGTGTAGGTCCACATGCTACTCGAACACCCCCAATTTATCCCTAATTGTCATGAACAGAGGACACAATTACTTAGAGAAGCTTTGAAAGTTCTGTCTCTTATTTATGTGAATAAATTGCCTGGCTGCTGTCACCTATATATTGAGTGAACGCTGAAGAAATCCCAAGGCAGAGAGAAAGCAAAGGTGAGATTTGACCAACATGTCAAAGAGCAGAATTTGGTTCCCATTCTTAACTAGTTTATCTAGTATTTAGCTAATCAAGAGAGAGGTATCAGAACCGAGAGATTTAATGAATTATTAAATCCAGCAAATTACACAGAATCATAGAATCATAGAATGGTAAAGTTGGAAGTGACCTCAAGGATCATCTAGTTCCAACCCCCTGCCATAGGCAGGGACACCTCCCACTAGTACAGCTCACTCAAGGCCTCCTCCAACCTGGCCTTGAACACCTCCAGGGAGGGAGCAGCCACAACCTCCCTGGGCAACCTGTGCCAGTGCCTCACCACCCTCACTGTAAAGAACTTCCTCCTAACATCCAGTTTCAATCTCCCCTCTGCCAGTTTAAATCCATTTTTCTTTTCTTCTCATTGCAAGACCTTTTCACTAGTCCCTTCCCAGGCTTCCTGTAGTCCTCCTTCCGATAACTTGCTCTTTAGCCAAAATTTTTGTGTATTGAGCTTATAGCCATGGGGCAGTTTCTGTTGGTTAGAGCTTTTGAATAATGATGGGAATATTTTATGTTTGTTTTGGTCAAAAGATTGTTTGGTTTGGTACAAAGCAGATGGAGCCTCTGACTGCAAAGAGTCATTTTCAGTATGGTAGGACAGGAAATGTCTGCTTAAATATTTATCTTATATCTAAACAATGAGCCTAAACCATTGTTTTGCTCTTATGGAGCATGGTGATTAAAAGCAAAAAACACCTCACCTCTGAATATTCCATGGATACATTTTGCTTCCCAGGGGGCTAGGGAAAAGGGGAAACACCAAGAACAATGTCCAAAAAACCAAAACAAAACTTGAGAGAGACTCTGTAATGCTCTGAGATGAAAAGTATTGGGGTACGAACCAAACATTTCTCTCTGAGGGTGGGATTTGTTTCCTAATTAAAAAAATAAACTAATCTGATGCATCTCTAATTCAGTTCTTGTCAAGAGCTAAGAATGATGGAAGTAGTTGAGGCAAAGAATTAAAGAACGAAACTGGTAAAGAATGATGGTGCTGTTAAGGACACATTTGGTGGGGCTGCAGAACCATAAAGTCTCTCTCTGGGGGTAGTGTGGCTTTTTGTATTTCTATTTCTCTTCATCTCTTGAGAACACTCTGATTTACTTTAGTGATAAACCCGTAACAACAGGGGAATCACATTGCTGAAATGAGTTTAGCTGGAAGGGATACATAATGTCAGCTGAAAAATAGCGTTTGGTAAATATGTTTTGGCCATGGTTCAGCAAAAAGCAGATCCTGTCAGCTAAGTCACATTCTGTTTTCTTTCAGTTGAGCAGAATAGTACAGTCTCTGCCTTTTGCAAAAATACTTTTAAAAAAGTCCTGGTTTGTCTGGGGTGCTGGAGATTGGTCCTGCAAGGCTGGCATGGGTCATTTCAGGTTTTGGTGCAGCTGTTCTCTGCTGTACTCAACATAGGAGAGTGTTATCAGGTGTGGGGAAGTGAGTAATCTGCAAGTCTACATCTAATATTGTTCTTTGGAGCCTGGGTGAGGAAAAAGTCTTTAAGAGTCTACTGTGGGACACTGAGCTGGTGTCTGTTCTGTCTGTGCTGTCTGCCCAGGTGATGCCAAGGCTCTTCTGGCGTGTGAGCTCTGAACAAGGCAAAATGCGATAGGTAGAAAGTGAGAGGCCAGCTAAAGTCTGCCTGGCTTATCCCTGTTGTCAGTAGGGATGCTTGAGTCTGTGCTACCTTAACTCGGCAGAAAGAAGTGTTCCTGTCTGGGCTTCAGGTAGTAGTAACTAGGAAAGTAATTTGCATATTTTAGAAACTCAAATGTGACATCTCCAAGTAAACATTCCAGCAGAAATAGCCCGGTCTTGGGGTTTTTTTTGTTTTTGTTTTTGGTTTGTGTTTTTTTGTTTGTTTGTTTGTTTGTTGGTATTTTTTCAACCATTAAATTGCTGAAGTCATTGTGTAAACACTTTGCAAGCTAGGAAATGTTCCTTTGAAGAGTGCCGAGTTTATGACAGCACTGACAATAGCAGTCTTACCAGAGGAGATGTCAGACGACCCTCCCGTTCCTTCTTCCTTGCTCTTCTTGAAGCACCAAACCATATGGCAAATGAAGCTTGATTTTTATTAAACTTTTCATTGTGCCGAGCTTAGTGTGAACTGGGGAATGCACTTTCTTTGAACTATGCAACCATTACACAAGCAGCTTAATTAGGAGATGGAGCGTTCTGCCTTACATTCCTGGGAGCATGCAGCTCCCTCTTGTGGCTGACGAAACACTTTAAAGAATCATATCCTGACAATTTTTTGTGCAACTACTGCTGCTCTTGAACAAATAATGCAGAGGTGCACAGTACAGTACAGCTGGGGCTGTTTATTGCTATACCAAGCATAAGTTGCAGTGCAATAACTAGATGCATAGATGGATAAATAGATAGGAGAGAAGGCTCTGCACATGCTTGCACCCTGAGAGCTTTGACTTTACCTGAAGCTTTGAAGAAGTTGAATGGACATCTCCAATCACTGACATCAGTAACTCTGTTGCTCCTATACATTGCGTGACAAAGAATGGGTTGCAGATAGAGGGTGGATGAGATATGGCATCTGTGTGTCATAGCTCCAAGGAGCACAAATGTTTCAGGTCCCACATTGGGAAGTCTTGCCATCAAACTCAAGGTCTGAAGTTGAGGGAAAATTTCCCCTCCAGTCACCTTTGTACATTCCTGCCTCTCTGTCTCTGTATATGACCATCAGGAATTCTTTTGCTTGCTTTCTGTGCCTTGTTACAACTAGGATATTGCCCCTGTAAAACATCTAAAATCTGTTGTAACTTTTAAGTAGGGCTGCTTTCAGTGATGGTCAGTGGCAGGAAAAGGGGTAGTGGGTTCAAACTAGAACACAGGAGGTCTTACTTGGACTTAAGGAAAAATGTCTTTGAGAGTGATGGAGTACTGGAACAGACTGCCCAGAGAGGTTGTGGAATCTCCTCTGGCCACTCTAAAAACTTGCCTGGACACGTTCCTGTGTAGCCTGATCCTGTGTTAGCAGAGGGGAGTAGACTAGATGATTCTCCAGACGTCTCTTCCAACCCCTGCCATTCTGTGATTCTATTACTCTGTGATGGTTCTGGTGGAAATGGTTGTTGTGTAGACACGTCTGAATTAGAGTTCTGTGCTGGTCTATGGTTGAATACAACCCTTGTAAAGAACTGGTTTTGTATTGCATGGGAAGGTGCACTTGGATTGTAATAAGTCTCAGATATCAGAGCACAAGATGATCAGTTCATCTTTTTCCCTACAAAAGAGAGCAATGGTCATGACACTAAAAACTTGCAAGCATAGCTTTGTGTTAAGAAAAACACATTTCCAGCCTTGATGTAAAAAAAAATACCAGAGATTGGTCAAAAAATGAACTGAACAGCAGGTAACTTTTAAATAGATATCATTAAGGTTGAGTTTCATCAGAAAACCTGAAGTTACAAAGTTACTTTGCCCTTTTGTCACCTGCAGCATTGTCTGCCTCTGTTTTGGTGTGGCATTCAAAAATACACAAGAAGAAAATTTCATCCATTAGTGTATCTGACTTGGATGGAAAAAAAAAATACCCAAACCAAACAGTGAAATATTTTTTTTAATTTTTTTTTTTTTTTACTTTGAAATCTCTCCCTTCCCCAAAGGGTTTGAGAATTGAAACTTTATCTCTGAAAATGCTGATAGTCCTATTTCATAACTTTTTTCCTAATTAAAATAAAGGAATAATGATTATGGAGTTTAGTCAAAATCTCTCTGCCAGTAATCTGCAAACCAGCATTGCTGAACACACAGCAAGAGGGCAATAAACATGTACTTCCTCAGGGACATTATTAAACACCCTGCATGTTTATTATCGCAAAATGGGAGCAGATCCAGATTTCTAAGGCCGCTTTTCCTCTTCCTCATCTTGAACTGTAGTTCAGACCCGCATATAAATATTTGACTTAATGTTCCTGTGGAAATATTAACAATATAGAACTGCTAGAAACAAAAGAACACGAATGGCAGAGGGAAGGAATGGCTTGACAAGATTGTCAGCCTTAAAGGGCAAGATTAATTTATAATCCTTCTAGATTCTGCTGTACAAATACAAATTTGCAAAGCTTGTAGCTTATAACAAACACTCTGTAGCTCTGCAAGTTTACATATGCTGCTGTCACTAATGTAAGACAGCCTTAAAATTGGATTTTTATGGATTTTTTATTTTTCTCATGGGGAAATAAAGTAGTGATAATAACAAGGAGTTTCTCTACTCACATGTGTGTGTGTATATTAATATATATATATTTATACACACAGATTTGGAAAGTGAAGGAATTCCTACGTGTGACAGAGCATTTTTTCTGTTTGGAGCATTTTCTCTTGGTTTAAAATCCTGTGAAGGGAAGAGTGTGGAAGGGACTAGAGGAACAAAACAAACAACCGGAAAGCAATCTGCTTTGTAATCACTTTAGGATGATTAATGAAAAAGGACTGACTAATTGGAAACTAAGGTATCACAGTATCACAGTATCGCAAGGGTTGGAAGACACCTCAGAGATCATCAAGTCCAACCCATCACCACAGCCCTCAAGACTAGACAATGGCACTAAGTGCCATGTCCAAACGTGCCTTGAACGCCTCCAGGGACGGTGACTCCACCACCTCCCTGGGNCCTCCAGGGCCGTTGTCTCCACCTCCTCCCTGGGCAGCCCATTCCAGTGACAAATTACTCTCTCAGTGAAGAACTTCCTCCTCACCTCCAGCCTAAACTTGCCTTGGCGCAGCCTGAGACTGTGTCCTCTTGTTCTGATAGGTGTGATAGCTATTTTAGAGGTTGCTTGATTGTGAAGTAAGGGTTTTATGGAATATGTCTTCACTATTTTTCTCTCTTGTTGGTTTCTTTTTTGTTTCTTTGTTTTGTTTTATTTTTTCCCCATTTGTAGCTCTTTTATCAATTTGACTGGAGAAATAGAATTAAATAAAATGTCAAATTTTAAACATCAAATACAGCAGCAGCTGAGAAATAAAAACTAGCAAGAGTGAAATCAAATATGGTTAAGATAGCAACTGGCTAAGGACATGAGTGGCTTTTAAAGAATCACAGAATGGTAAGGTTGGAAGGGACCTCAAGGATCATCTAGTTCCAACCCCCTGCCATA